>JBBPMK010000263.1:0-26683 GCA_038090295.1 Boletus semigastroideus
GGAATTGGTTGATCTTCCTAAAGGTCGTGAACCCGTCAAAGGGAGATGGATTTATGCAGTTAAAAGCAATGGCGGCAAGAAGGCTCACTTTGTTGCAAAAGGCTTTACTTAAGTCTTCAGTATTGACTATAAAGAAACCTTTTCACCAGTTACCAGGCTTGAAACCATCCATCTACTCCTTGTCCTTGCTGCACTGGAAGACTGAAAGCTTCATGCTCTCGATGTCAAAACAGCTTTCCTGTTTGGCGATCTAGACGAAGAAATATACTTGGTTCAACCTGAGGGTTTCATTCGCAAAGGCCAGGAGAAGAAAGTTTGTTGACTCCACAAAGCTATCTATGGCTTAAAGCAAGCTGCCCTTCAATGGAATAAGCAGCTCCATAAATCCCTCCTTGAACTTGGTTTCAAGAGAATCTTCGCAGATCCAGGGGTTTATATCAAGTTTATCAGTGAACACTTGATTATTCTTGTTTTCTATGTTGATGATGCACTTTTTATGGGTAGTAACAAGACCCTCATCCTCAAGCACAAGAAACTATTCATGGATCGTTGGGAATCTAGGGATCTTGGTAAAGCCAAAGAATATCTTGGAATGAGGATAACCAGAGATTGTTCCAAATGTACTCTGAAGCTTGATCAATGCTCCTATGCTACCAAAGTAGTTGAACGCTTTGGTCTTGCTAACTCCAAACCTGCCTCTACACCTCTTCCCTCTGGATACAATGGCATACCCAACAAAGGACAGTCAGATCCATCTCTCCGAAGTCGCTATCAGTCGGTCATTGGATCACTGTTATACATCATGCTTGGGACAAGACCTGATCTCACTTACTCAGTTATCAAGATGTCGCAGTTCTCTGCAAATCCCTCTGAGGAACATTTGCAGAAGGCACTTTATATAGTTCGCTATCTTGCACACACTCAAAATCTGTGCTTGACCTATACTGCAGATGGACCCAACAATGGCTTCATCACATACTCTGATACTGATTGGGCTGGTGATATTGAGACATCTCAATCCACCACAGGTTATTCCATCTTCCTTGCAAATGGAATTGTGTCCTGGCTTTCCAAGCGACAGAAGAGAGTGTGACTCTCATCCACTGAAGCAGAATACTGTGGAATAACAGAATGCTGCAAACAGATCCAATGGATCCACAATCTGTTCAAAGAAATATCCTTTCCTCTATCCACAATCCCCCTCTGTGTTGACAACCAGGGTGCGATTTTCCTTGCTTCTAATCCTGCTCAAGAAGAATGAACCAAACATGTTCGAATCCCTGAACATTACATTCAGGAGGCTGTTGAATTTGGTGAAGTTGAACTCTTCTATGTTCCTTCCCAATCACAGTTTGCAGATATCTTTACCAAGAACCTTGGAAAGATTGCCTTCGAGTGTGGACGAAAGTATCTGACTCTTTCTTTTTATTCATGATGACAATGTTTCTAGTGAGGAGGAGTGTCGAAATCTGAGTATTATTTAATTATCTTTCAATAACTCAGATTCTAGATTCTGTTGTCACATGATCTTTCAGACTAATGTCCCAATTACACTATCACATTTAGTCATCTCTTACTCATCATTGATAAGAGTATTTTATGCTATTGGTAGATAAGAACCTTTTTCTCATTGACTCATTACTTATGACTCACTTGATCCATTCTTATCTCCCTTCTATCCTTTTACAGTAAAGCAGTGCTGTCCTGTAAACACTACTTAAGGAGAGCTCCCTCACTCGCTCTCCTTATCCTGAATCCTACCCTCTTGATTCACTATCTGCTATACCTAGCACTCTCTCAAGCTCACATCTACTAGCTCTCTATCTAGTGAGTATCTCCCACTAGATCATAACTATCCTCTCCAGTCACCACACTTGTTGTGACTCCTACCATTCTCAGTGGTAGAGAAAGTGGAGTACTTGGAAACTTCATTAGACATGCACCTGAGTATTTCTTTGTCAGCATGGGGTATTACATCATTCTCCCTGTTGCCTCTCCTGTTCCTTAGTATTATGCTCTTCTATTCTAGGTGCGGCCTCCCACCATCGCTTGCATGTAATATTTAGTCTTCTATTCTAGTTGTCAATGCGTCTGGCATGCCGAACTCTCACAGCAATTCCTAGCGATCCTGACAAGCTGATAACCTTCGCAGAGCTCGGTGTTGAGTTGTGGAGTCCACAATGGATATCCATAATCTCCAAGCAGACAGTTGCAGTATACTTCTGGAGGAAAGGCATGCTCTTTCAAAGTGGAGCATTCATGGTCGCACTGCCTCATCGTAGTGCAAGAGGTAGTAGATATTAGCCAAATAGCCTATACACCAGCAATGGTCCAACCTGAGGAAATATTTCACACTGCAACTCTTCTCCCTTCCCACGACGGGGAGAAGAGTCGCGGCCTGAAATAGTATTTCTTCGTGTAGCGTATTCCTGGACCCGGGGGCCGTCGACCAGAATCGTGGAATGGACAAATGTCAACATCAATTCATTCGTTTCAAATTCACTGACCACTTGCTTGGATCCGAGTTAGCTTTCCGGAGGAGTGGCCATGGCCCTCAGGCAAGTTGGAGCTCTGTTGCACAACGACATTGAGTGCCTGTTCTTCACTCCTGCAGCCACCGCGAGAGACATTGCCCATCTGTTCGCGTGTGATTGTGACGTACTTATCCTCGATAGTCCCACGAACAGTCTGTCTTGATGCTTCTTGATCTTATACCGTATTTCGTCGCCCTACTTTCCTAATGTTTGTGCTGTACCTTGCCACATTTCCCACTGCCTCGGGTCCAGGGCTGCCCGGACTCGGAGGGCGCTGGTATGCTTTTCGTCTAATATTGCAGCCACCCTGGAAACGTCCGCTGGGAATGAGCATGGAGGAAGAGCCATGTTACGTTCTAACTGCCCCTACTACATGAAGCTGAATCGCCGCTGATAATATAATTAAGTGATACCTTTGCGGGCGAAGATGACAACACGAACGGTTATAGGGCGAAAAAAACGAGATAGAAACGCACTAAGCGAGAATAACAGAAGGGAATACCCGCTCTTACAATATCTCGACGACCTCGATCCGAATATCCCTAGCAAAGTTTATCCGTCGCTCCAATTCCGGAACGACAATCTCCTGCTCAGTAGCAATTCGCTTGAACTCGCCATGAGGCTGTTGTTGGAGTAGCAACGCATGGAACTTCTGCTGCAGACGGACGACCAGACGCAGCGTTCTGGTGTAATCGTCCATGGTCCGAGTCACCGCAGGTACAGCATGTGACGACGGACTAAACGCGGGGGCCGCCTCTGTAGGCTCCGGGTCAGAATCGAACCCATCTCCATCCGCCGTGCTGTGCCAAGCGAAACCATCATGCGGATCGCGCAAGTCGCGAATCCATGGATGCACGAAAATGAGCTTGCGTGCCTCTGTCAACGAAAGTCGGTCGGACGTCACAAAGTCCACGTAGCCAAGTCCGGGTACCCGAGCCTGGTAACGACCACTCCTCAAGTCTTGTTGCAGCCTTTTGACTGCGAAAATGATGCATGGAAGGTGTAGTCTGCGGTTGGCGAAGCGTGCAGGACGCAGATGCATGATCTTATTGTAGATTTGAACCACTTCGTCCTGGGGTAGTGAATCCCGTAGGGTGGCAATACGCAAGTCCATTTCAGCTTCTTTGACGGCCGGTGGGGCGCCTGGAAGTTGACTATAAACTCTGAGGGTCGCAGGGAGACAGCTGTTGTATAACGAAGACTTCCCAACCCAGTCAAGCACCGTCACATCGTCCGAACGGGCCACGATCTCCTGCAACAAATGGCCCAATGCTGCATCTCCTTCTCCGTAGTGGGGCTTGATGTCGCTCTGGAATATACCAATCAATGAGTATGCGACATCCTCTTCCACCGTCGCACTGCGGTTGGAAGCTAATCGTAATTTTTCCCGAATGCTGAGATCGTCAGGATCGAAGGTAGTGATGGTTTTTGGAGCAAAGCCGAGGGTATCCGTGAGTTCTTGTATGATTACAGGAGACTCTTTGTGGTTGGAGTGGATGTCGGCAAGGTATGGTCTCCAATTGCGATCGTAGAACCGGATTACCTTCGGGGCAAGAAGTTCTTGCGCAGTCCAGGACCGCGTCATCCACATGCTCTTCTTGAGATTGCCGAGGGTCGATGGAGAGTCTACATCCGCAAGTAGGACGAACGTGGCCGCGGATTCTTCGTACCATTTGTACATCATTGCGAGAGATCGGTTCATCACCGCGCTATTCGTCTTGTCGATGCAACAGGTGTCGCTCCAAGCCCACCGACGCCCCTCCTTCTGAACCATCTCGCAGAACCGTTTCAGCTTTTCGTTCAACGGCGACGAATCCAGCTGCCAGACAGATCTCGAATATGTGGAGTTCACGTCCTGGAATGAGGGCTCCTTGCCAGCCCACACGTGCGAAAACATCACATATCGGAAATATCCTTCCACAACTTTGTGGATGCGTCCGTCGTCTACCCCTTCTATCATGGAGGAAATCAATTCCTTGAATCGGGAATCCATCTTGAATATCTTCAGCTGCTCCGATCCCTCGCACAGACAGCCACTCTCTACATCGATAAGGACGAGTGGGCATTTCTTGAATATCTTACGAACGATGCTCTCGACGGCGGTCTCCAACTGAGAAGGTGACATATACTTATCACCTAGTTCTATTCAATCGAGTGAGCCAGATTCCCGTACTGGTCAAAATATACTTACTACGGACGTTCTGATTTGGAGACTTCTTAATGAGGGATACCATGCATTGAAACGCAGCAATGGCGTCGTCATAGCGCCGTAGACTATGTAGCGCCGCGTGTCTTCTCCTATATCCACACGGACTCGTAGGGTCTGCCCTGCTTGCCTGAGTCGATCGAAATTCCATTGAGTTGATGATCATCGGACATCAAGGAGATTATACCTCATTTGCATCCCAGAGCGCATCCTCCCACAACCCAAGCATTCCACGAGCCTCGCTCCTCTTGGCAAAGATACCTGAAGGGCTTGACGGATTCAGAGACAATGCAACGGAATACAATCTGATTGCTTCTTCTAGATTCTTCGACTCCATTTCTGTATCGCCTTCGGCTTCAAACGGCTTTATGCATTCTTGAAGGCGTAGCTGAATCGTTTGATCGAGTTTGTCAAACTCCCACCCGAAAATCTGTTGGATAATGTTGGTATGTGTGGACAGGAACTCGAAAAGAATGACATACAAGCCCGATAACTACCAGTTGAGGACTATTTCGAACTGGTATGGCTTCCCGCGCATGCTGGAGTAACCTCAATCCTCCTTCAATGTCCCCCTTGGTAAACAGCGCCTCTCCACGGACCAGGGACATTCGAGCCTGTATAAACACTTGATCAACCTTGTTCTGTGGCAATCCCGCAATCTACGCACCCGAACAGTGATGTACAGCGACCGATCATGATCCTCCACTATGTTAATCAGGTTGTCAACACGAAGAAGAGGCTCGTCGTGCTTCCCGCATTCGAACAAGATGATGGCCTTCACACAAATTTTTAATACAGGCCGAAAGGACGACCTCGGTACATACCTTGATCAATAAGAGAAATTTATTCTCAGTCGGGATATGGAGGGTAAACACGAGATCGAACGCAGGCATCACCAAGTCATGCTTTCCACTGCCGGCATGCGCCATTGCATTCGCAATATGACCGATGATAGACTGCTGAGCCCTGATAGACTTGGTGGGCGATATAGTCAGTGCGACATGTAAGGATGGACGACCGAATCTTACTTCCTTGGCATCTTCGATGGCCATTTCCAGCCTTTTCAAACGAATGCGTACAAGAGCACGTTGAGCAAGAGCGCGTGCACGATGGCACGGATATGCGATTTCTTCTGTTAACAAGACCTCGGCGCGGGTCAAGTCGCCCTGCGCCCACGATTCGAACGCAGCGTGGTTGACATGCAAGAGTGGGAGCTGAAAAACTACGATAGAAGGCGATTTGTCAAAATATGTGTGCGACTAATGCTTCAACATACCCACAAGAGGAGCAATAGGGAGCGTGTCCTTTTAAGCACACACATCATTTGACAACGCCGGAAAATCGTTTACTTACGTTTACTGACATGTATGATCCAGGGATGATATCAAGAAGGCATCGTGAAATGATTGTCCCGTTTTCTTGGCCGGTTGCAATGCGGTGATCGTGAGGGGAGAGCGTAACGGACCAAACTGTGCTTGCATGCTTGATAACTGTCCCGATTTGCTTGTGCGTGACAGCGTCCCAAAAGGATAGTGACTCGTTTGCAACGACGGCAATGAATTTCTGATTGCGTGAAAGGATAATAGAAGCAGAGGACCCGTCACCAGGAACAGACCATTGGCTGACCAGGGAACCTGAAGACGCGTCGAAACATTTTACTTCACTGTACGCAGCTACAAAAAGCTGACAACCATCAGCAGACCACGCTAGAGGAGACGATACGTGTGTGTGGATCAAGAACGAGATGTCCCGCAGTCGCTCGCCACTGTTGCTGTCGTAGACCCGTATTGACTTTGGATGTGTATCCTGCTTGCTTTTGGCCGTAGCAGTGGCGATGCGGTCGCCCGTCGGAGAGAACCGGACTGCTACCACCACTCCGTCGTGCCTCAGCTCCACCAGCGCTTGCCCTCCTACCATGCTCCAGATGAAGGCGTACATGTCAGCCGAACCCGTTGCAACCTTGGTCGAGTCGGGCGAGAAGTCTACAGAGAACACTGAGTTTGTGTGGCCACGGATATCCAGGACTTTTCGGTGGGTCTGTGTATCCCATACACCTACTTCCGCTTTTCGATCACCTGATCCTAAACGCCTCAGTCCACATACGAGCCACTTGTGATCAGGAGATAGCGCAGCTGAAAGAATTTTTGACCCTCCAGCATGAATCGCTGGTCCAACCTCGCATCTATCATCTACTCGCCAGCGACGAAGTATCCCCTCAACGCCACCGCCAAATATCTCTGTGCCGTCCTTGATAAAAGTGACGGAGTATATTGGACGAACACTGGTGATTTCAAATTGTTTTAAACGATCTAGAAGTTGTCGGGCTGTTGATCTGCAAGTGTCCGATCATAATAAGCACGTACTTTCAATGCCCAGCGAGTCCATACGCGTTCACCTAATATAGCGGTCAGAAGCAGAGAAACGAGGTCAAGGAACACGACGTTTCCAGCGTTAATAACCTGGGCATGTACACTCGTTTTGTCTTATCAATGATATTGATCAATAATTCACACAGCCCCATGGGCGCTTGCTTGCCGCCCTTTAGTGATCTTGCCGAGTATATCATGTCGAACAATATTGATATTGAGACATGGTGTGTATAGAAAGACGTAGTCCATTAAAGTGGCAACTGACAGATCCATCCACACTCAGCTACTTTCGCAAATGCGGGATTCACGTTGGCTGACTGAACAAGTGCGACGAACATGTCTGACGCATCTCTTGTCCTTTTGTCTAATTTGTATGGACTCACGTCATCTTGGCGATCGGGGTGCTAGTCTGCGTGTGGGTCTACATATGCCAGCAATCACTACAGACGGGTGAGATTAAGGCGAAATTGACGCGCGTCCATTAGTCGGCGATTCAATGTTCTGTGATCATGAGGTGTGGGCAGTGTGGGGCAGAATTTAGAACGGAATATGCCTTTCCCCCCAGAAGTGTATTCCAGATGTCTACTTGGTGACTATGGATATCCGTTATGGTGTGACCGATGTTCGGCGCCGTCAGAGCCGTGGTCGGGTCGAAAGGTGTGTCGTATATCGTAGAGTGTCGTAAGAGATGAGATAGTGCGTAGAGTGCCGTAGATAGTAGCGCAGCAGTGCGATATAGGCCTTTTAGCGCAAAGAGATTAGTTGTATTGTGTACTAACAAACTAACTATACTAACCACCGATGTCTTGCTTCGAGAGGGTCGTGCATATTGTCAACGGAGAGATGTTGGAAAATGAGCGTGCTTGTTTTGGAGGGATACAGACGAGATCGTCTTTGCAGATGGGCGCGATCTCGACCGAGTAGGTAAGTTTGTAGTTGGCCGTGTTCGAATGCGTGTCGGTCAACAATAATTGTTCAGATCTCTTTGGTCTGTACGATTCAAACATCGTTAGCGTTCCTTCCCACAAGGAAAGGCGACCGACCGAACGGGCACGACCCCCGTCAAAAACTCCACCATCCGTATCGCGTGACTTCGCTGGCTAAAAAAGAAATCCAGCCAATCCCTCGCCTCTTTGACCCCCACCGCGTCTTTTTGCGCGCCGTGCTTCAATATGAGTTGTTCAAGGGACAAGAACGTGCGTTTATGTGACCTTTTGACGGACTTGGACGAGCGCCTTCCACGTGTTCTTCGCCGCGAGTTTGGCGCAATCGGGACATTGGGTATGTTGTACCAGGTATTCAATCTCAAAGACTTGCTCGAGGATGGTGGCGGTGAGCACCTGTGTGCGTCAAATCCATGAGGCAGCATATGAAAAAGGCACATCGGGCGGCATGACGTACCTCCTTTGAATTGTAAGGGAGACGCGCAATCGCTTCGAGTGCGGTTCTGTCCAGATGAAATGGGCCTCGGTGAGACGGACTTTGTTGAGTCCCTTGAGCCGCTTCAGACATAACGCCAAAAGTTCTTGCGATTCCGGACATGCGAGCGTCCATGCGGAAGGTGGGGAGAGGAAGCGTTCGCAGTTTCGGCAGAACGATACCGACGCTGGGACCGTCACGGTGAGGGATCGATGTGAGCAAGATGTAAAGACATGACCATACATTGTTTTGGAATTCCTTCTGTAATGTCCACGCTGGTAATGATTGAGAGGAATCGTGAGCGTATGCGTTGATCGTGGTCTGTGATTACTCGCCTGTTCCGTAGACATCCTACGCAGAGATTGGCCGAGTTGGGTTCGATCGGTGTCCCTGATCGGCAAAGGACACGATGAATGGCTGGCTCAGGTTTTTCCGCTTACTCAGTTGACACAAGACCCAATTGGTCCGGCTAGTAATCAGATCATTTTAGCGCTTGTTAGAACGTGACATGTCCTTCTCCACCCACGAAGTGTACTCAAGGTGTCTGGTCGGAGACCGTGGATATCCGCTATGGAGCCCACA
Source organism: Boletus semigastroideus (assembly GCA_038090295.1). NCBI lineage: Eukaryota > Fungi > Basidiomycota > Agaricomycetes > Boletales > Boletaceae > Boletus > Boletus semigastroideus. The sequence goes on from JBBPMK010000263.1 coordinate 9,111, forward strand.
GCTCAACACAGAGCTCTGCGAGAGTTATCAACTAGAGGGACTCAAGATCGGTGACGTTGGCATTCTCTCGCCCAATAATGGTAGCTTTGATGTACTGTTCAACATTACAGCACCACGCGACGAGCAGCCTTATCCAGAGCTTGTTGGAGAAAACTTTGCGCCAGTCGCGCTGAGTCGAAGAAGAGATCTCAATACCGAGCCTGACGCAGTACCTGCGGGATACGTGTTCCCACGCGGCTCCGTGCAACTCATACCCGCCGGCGTAAAAGTCCACAGTCGTGACCAGAAGCCATCAAGGTATGTTACTCTTTTTACCCCGAGAACTCGAAGATAAATTGAAGTTATGGAAGAGCACATTACGAATTCAGCCTGTCCACAGAAGATGGCGCCGTGCTCATTCTACCAGAAGGCGCTGATAAATGTGATCTCAAGAACGAGAGAATGTTTCTAGACGAAGCGATCCGACATGGAGTCGGGTGGTACGAATGTGCCACGGACCCGAGAAAGGCCGGGCGCCTCATCAACAATGATTCCCTCTACCTCGTGACTGGTTTCCATAAAGCACGTTCTTGGTCGCTTGGGGCAACGGATCAGAACAGTTCCACCCCCCAAAACCAACGTTCCCTCACGTTCGAAGTAGAGCAAATCCCAAGAGATAGTACGACAGCGCGGGCTTACCATTGGGCGGTTGTACAAGGTTTCATGGGTCGCGTTGGTCCACTCTCTCCCTACGAAATTCCAAACTACATCACAGACGAACGACGGCATGGCGTTAACCAGACGGTCTTCGTTCGCGGTTTCAGGATCACAGTCAACAGATTGTTATTGCTCTTAAAAACAGTTTCCGTCGAAACTAGGCGCGGTACCTTTGGCGGCGTAGGGGCCTACGTAAACAACCTTCTGTGGAGCGGACCATCTGAGTCTACTAGCGGTGGGGATGTCACAGACAACGAAGTGAATCAAGATTTTCAGGGAAGTCACTCCCGACTCTACGCAGATACGCGGATGACCATCGATCGCGTACCGGACATATCCCAGGCCCGTCTTCAGTTGCTTGTCATATACTGTGGCTTAACAAAATTTTGGATTGCGGATGCAGACTTTCCATCCTGGTGATTTTATCAATCGATACATGCTGAAGAAGGTCCGTGTCATCGTCGAATCAGTCGGCAACTACAGTTACATACCTTTGCCAACCAGGAACCTCGTGCGATCCTTGCGCTCACACATGATAGCCTATGGATTGAGATGCTCCAACTGGTTTGTCATCCGTCGCGTAGTGGCGCACACGTTCAATTCAATGGAAAAGGATAGGGATTACTGGAGCTTGCAGACTTTACTCAAGAACAACATCTTGAAGAGGTGCTGTCAAGTAACTACCAAATAACTGTGGAGAATGGCGAGTTATGGATGTTTCCTTTCTTTATCTACTCGCTTAATTTTAACAGGTGCGGTATACCTTCAAAAAAGGTAATTCCTTCTCTTATATCCACTTGCTACTCCTTTGACAATGATAGGCACGCGTTCGAAAGCATTTCTTGTGAACGGTCTGAACCAGCGTCGCCGTCTGGTGCAATAACGGTGGGTTCATCGCACTAGCCACTTGTTTTCTGTCTGACCATTGGACAGGGTAACACACAAACACCCAGCATTTCCACTTCCGAGCCCCGCCCCGAACATGTGGAGCAGCACCAAGTGAAGAAAGGACTACTTGCACGTGGGAACGCTTCGCAGGACTTGCTGCCTTCCTTAGGCTCCGTAACACACGGTGATGAAATAATTATTACCTGTATGATAGTCACTTTTCTTCACCCATTTTCATGGCTGCTAACCAGGAGATAGGTATCCGAGCGATGGGTTTCGCCCGTGGCCTCAAACGAGATTCTATCGGTTTCTACGCTGTCGTACGCCACAGTGACCTCGAATGGAGAACCGAAAGTAAGGGTTCATCAGTGAACGATGTCGTAGAATGGAATCAGGAAATTCCAATGTGAAGCTTACCTTTTACAACCACGTTTTGTTCTGACAGAGCCCGTAGACCATCAGAACTCTCTACAGCCGTTCAGATTGAAATTTATGCATCGTTCGGATTCCAGTCCATGTTTGGCTCTGGGAAACGATTGCAAGAGTTTACAATCAACATGAAGCAAATATTAGATCGTAGTGAGAATAAACTTCGTGAGCGGAACGGAAATTTTTACCGACCCGGCCATTTACGCTATCTTAGCGTTGATTTTCTCCGTGAAGGATGACAATGTTGTGTCCCCCATTGTGGCTGCTGTCAGACAGCCGAGAGCCAAGAACGATCCGTCGACATCAAGACTCCTTTTCCCTGTACATCGGGAAACTCCTACAAATGTTTCTTCATTGCGAGCACAAGAGCGGGACCTTCATCTACATATTTCCCACAAGCCATTACCCCCACCTCCTGCGAGTCCCACAATACCGAAGGCTAGCTCAGCCTTCTCTTTGAAGCGCTTTGAGGAAACAACGTTCCTACATTCGACTACCGAACCAACAAAGCTTCCTATATCCGATACCGAGTCTTCTGAGTCTTCCAGATGTACGCGCTCTGCGAGCGAAGAAAACCCAGTGATAGCCCCTTTGACGGGCACGGAACGCACTCCTCCCGTCCCTCCATCTAAATCGCCCTCGACATCTCGACTGCATAAATTATTGGTATCCGTCCAACCCCCTCAGGATCGCGATCAAGATCACGGGGTATCAGTTATCGAACCTGTCTTTAGAATCCCCCAAGCACGTGAAAGGGCAGTTGTGGCCGCAGGACATGCGCACGAACGTCCGCTTCCCAGTGAAGAACCGGAGGCCAAAATTGCCGTCCTGGAGCAAGACTTGGCTCGTGCCCGTGCGGAGCTTTACCAAAGGACACAAGAAATAGCGCTCGACAAACCATCGTACAACCAACAGGCCGGTCCAAGTGGTATGATGCAACTAGATCATACTCTCCACGAGGAGAAGGCTATACAAAGGGAGGAGGCATATTGGCAGGAACAACGTCTGAGGGAAGAGCGCAACTTTCAAATGCAAGAGTTGATGGCCATGGTTTCCCAGCTTCTGGAAGAGCAAGCAGCAGCTAGGCAGCGCGAAGAAGAACAAATGCAAGTGAATGAAGCTAAAGCTGGTGAGTTAAACGCTACTTTTGATTCCTCTGTCTTTACGAAGCGGCAGGTGTCGAGGAAGCCATCGAACAGCTCCTACGACAGAACGCTGAACAGAGAGTACTTCTTAATACGCTGACGGAGGGTGTGTGATACTTGCTTTCCATGATCTCCGATGCTCATTGGACGTTCGAGAGCAGATAGCATCCGACAGCATGAGGCTATTATGGGTCTCCGTGTCGTTATGAACAACTCGAGCCTTTACAATGTCAAAGATGTAAGTACGGTTTGTTCTATTCAATCCTTCCTTGCATGCGACCGACGTCGACCCTACAGTACACGTTCAGCGGGGCCTCCGCCACTGAAGGACGTGGTGACGTTGAAAAGCTACGTCAGGAACTCCGCAACACTCAACAGTGCGTAACGGCCTGTGGCATTCGGGATCTGAATCTTGATGCCTACCTTTACAGTGAGCTTGGATACCTCATGATGATGAAATCCAAGTATGGTCCAGGTGGAGAATTTGAGCCCGATTGGTCTGTTTTTCAATCATGAATCCCTTGATTTATTTTGACAAAAAAAAAACACAGGAAGCCACTGGTGGCACCTGGAGATTCACCGCCCTCGCCCCCTCCTCCTTTTGATGTCTTGCCTCCTCGTCCAGCTTGGCGCACCGTTTCGCAGCGATCAGGCCGTCGGTCTCGCAAAGGGAAGGGGATTGCGATTACTATACCCGAGCCACTCTCTGAACCAAGGCAAGTCGTATCTTGGGATACGTGGCAACGTGAGTTTCGACTATGCAAACGGCCGTGCCCGAGGTTCTTAGTCCGAGTTCTACAGCTAATCCACCCCTGGCACCCACCCCGCCGTCCGCTGAACCCACAATACTTGTTCCTGACCGCGGAAGCCCTGGTTTGTTTGGTCCTCGTTCACCTCGTGATTCCGAGTAGCGCGGTTGATAATGTCGATGTGTCTGGAGGACACCGAACGCGAGTAAAAGAATGCTCGATACACATGCATCATGCCACAAGTTAGTGAGCCTTGACGACAACAGCAGGTGGTACGGGTGAGAGGTTGACCAAGGCATGCAGTCACCTTCAAAGCTGTCTCGTGTATCTTATTGATTCATTCCATGATTCTCGTTTTCCGTGCGATCCTTGTGCTCACACACGGTAACCTATGGATTGAAGATGCTGCAACTGGTTTGTCACATGTCATCCGTCGCGTAGTGGCGCACACGTTCAACTCAATGGAAAAGGGTAGGGATTACTCGAGCTTGCAGAATTTTCTTGGGAAAAACGTCTCGAAGAGGTGCTGTCAAATAACTACCGAATAACTGTGGAGGATTCCGCTGTATTCATTCACACTTGTTCGTGCTATTCCTTTTACGATGATAGACCGGCATTCCAAAGCATTTCTCACGAACAGCGTCACCGTTTAGTGCGCTAACCGTGTGTTCATCGCCCTAGCCATTCGTTTTCTGTCTGACCTATCGGACAGAGAAACTTTATACAAACACCCAATACCTCCACTCCTGAGCTCTACCCCCGACATGCGGTGCAGCACCAAGTGAAGGAGGACCACCTGCACCTGGAGACTCGTCGCAGCATTTACTGCCTTCCTCAAGCTCCGTAACACATAGTGACGAAACGATGATCACCAGTATGGTACTTTTCTACACTCGCTTGCAAGATTGCTAACCAGGGAGTAGGTATCCGAACGACAGGTTTCGCTCCTGGTCTCACACCAGATCCTATCGACTTCTATACCGTCGTACGTCACAGTGACCTCGAATGGAGAACCGAAAATAAGCGTTCATCAGCGAATGATGTCGAATGGAATCGACAAATTCCAATGTAAACCTTCTTTCTACAACCGCATTTAGTCCTGACAGAACTCCCAGACCACTCGAACTCTCTGCAATCATTCAAATTGAAGTTTATGCATCATTCGAATGTCAACCGATGTTTGCCTTTGGGAAACGGTTACAAATGCTTTCAATCAACGTGGAACAACTATTAGATCGTAGTACAAAGAACTTCGTGAGTGGAACGGAGTTCTTCGCACGCCTCGCTATTCACGTTATCCTAGCGTTCATTTTCACCACGAAGGATGAGAACATCATGTCCTGCGTTTTGGTTGCTGTTAAACGGCAAAGTGGCAAGAGTGATCCGTCGACACCAGGGTTCCTTTTGCCTGCACCTCAGGAAACACCTACAGATGCTGCTTCATCGCAACCGTTATCCCGCAAGCCGTTATCCCCACCTCCTGCGAGCGCTAACTCAGTCCTCGCTTCAAAGCGCTCTGAGGTGACAGCATTCCTACCTTCGACCATCGAACCAACCATGCTTCCCGTATCCGATACCGAGTTTTCCGAGTCTCCCATATGTGTTCGTTCTGTGAGCGAAGAAAGCCCGGTGTTAGCCCCTTTGACGGGAAGGGAATGCACTCCTCCCGTCCCTCCATCCAAACTGCCCTCAACATCATCGGTACTCGTCGGACCTCCTCGGGGTGGGGATCAAGATGAAGATATCCTTGGAATCCGAGCACGTGAGAGGGCAGTTGTGGTGGCGGCGGGGCGTGCGCTTCTCGGTGAAGAACAGAAAGCCGAAATTGGTGCCGCAGAGTTTGAATCAACCCGTGCCCGTGCTCAACATCAGTCGCCTTTATTGGCAAGCTCAGAAGGGCACTCGAATTTGCTCGACCACCGCAAGTAGGTTGACGATTAAACTCATGCTTTATCTGTATCTTAAAACCGACTCGATCAGTGAACTAATTTTACCATTCAGCGACAATGGCAATTACTCTCCCGGGTCTGACCAGGAGGATCAGCCTAGCGAAAAGTAGGTCCGTTATCTTGCAGTGTTACAGTTTAGATATGATGTACAACTCTTATCAGAGCTGAAAGATTCATTAAGCGCGGAGAGATAAATAAAGGTTCACCGGCAGCAAAGTACCACGATCCCCAACAGTGGGTTACTCCATTCCGCTGGAAGGTTCAGTTTCACTTGTCTTGTTTGCATTCAGGAAGCCAACTCCATCAGGAATTGGTTCCCGGTTACTAGACCCTGCTACTATTTATCGGTTAGTGGTTGCCTTTTCATCATGCTCCGCGTTACCAAAACCTTATCCTGAAGGCTCTCGGCCCGGACGGTAACAAGTACGAGGGTAGGCGAGTGAGAAAGTAGGCGATCCAAATGGATAAGACTTTACGACCATCCAAGTACCTTTGACTCGTGTCTACTACCTACTACTGTCGGCAAGTCCCCCCCGAAAGCTGGGGCGGCTCCCGCCGCTAAGGACTGGCAGGAAATAGCGCAGCTCACGAAAATATCTTTGATCGAATTGCTGGTCTAACCTCGCATCCGCCATATGCATCTACTACTCGCCAGCGACGCACTGTCCTCAACGCTGCCGCCAAATAAGTATGGCATGTATACGCGTTTTGTCTTATCAAGAGTGGATCAACTCTCAAGATCTCACAGCCCGGCATCGGCACTTGCTAGTCATGATGTCGAGCGATACCAAAATTCAGACATAAGTGTGTGTAAAAAGTCGCCATCCATTATAACAAGCAGCCGAATGTCTCTTCTGATTCGTGTTTCGGATCATAGGATCCTGGGTAATCGTGCACTGAGTACGCCTCTACTATTGAATGATAAAACCGTCCATACCTATTATTTACTACGACCACGTTTGTACCCAGTCTCTAGCCAGCCACTCACTGCGTCTTCTTCTCGTTGGTCATCTCGACTAACCTCACCTCTTCCTTCCGCCTCGCCTCTCTCCGCTCCCGTCCACGCGTGATCAACGGCTTAGGCTCCAAATCCGCAAACAAGTATTTGCACGCCTTTTCGATCACCCAACAACCGGCGAAATCCGCAATCATCACGCTCGTCAACTTGATCTTGAACTAGTGTCATTCATCGTCAGGTCTCGGCGCCACGAAAGAGAGAAGCACAAAAGACGTACCGCACTGTCCATCTCGACGATCTGAAGCCAGCGGTTCAGCTCGGGCAAGAAATCAGTCGATCCTGAAAACGCGACGGCGCTCGCTCCGACGAGGCCCCAGTACAACTTGGAGTTTTCGCGGATGCCTTCGCGGAAAGGTCGACCTTGGAAGTTGATCGCAAACGTGGACACCTGTTGCGAGAGACCCAAGAGATAAATGGCCGTGTTCAACAAGCTGGGTTCGAACTTGGCATCGAGGTCGATGATGCCCGGTCTGTGACAACACGGAGATTTTTGTGAGCTTTGGTATCCAACGAGGTGAATAGCGACTCACGGTTCATAAAAGTGAGCCAAGTTTGTGATGTAAACCAGAGACACGATGTGCAGCGCAAACTGAATCAGCACGGACAACAATACGTAGAGATTAAAGATATTTCCAAGTGGCCGTTCGCGTGAAAGCTTCTCCACGGGCTGTACAACTCATCAATGGGATGCCAAAAATAAGGCGCATATACGGTACCTGTGCGCGCGAGATGCACAAGAAGCAAACCGACATCAACATGCCACTGATGGTCACCTGGTAATCACCAAACTTGATACCGTCTAGATACTGTACACTCAAGCTGTATGCAGTGATGAGACAGTTGAGCGCCAGAATCTTGTACATCTGGATAGTGGCTACTAGCGTGCAACGACCTTGCCTGATGATATGGGATACTAGAGAAGTCAATGCTATGTTGGTAGCGCTCGTCAGATATAACTCACTAGCTGCAACATGCGAAAGCTTGGAGGTGAACGGAGCAGCGCAAGATGCATCTCCAAGTTTGATTTGAGGAACCTCTTCGTCGGCTTCCATATTGGAAAGCGCATCCGTGATTGAGGCCAGGTCAAACTACACCACAGGATCAGCACTGGGGCTCGCTTCAGCCTCATGAAGAAAAGAATCAACCTTCTCCATTGGATTTCTCTGCCTCGCAACCTGCAAGTCGGCCGCAGCCTTCTTCTGAGCCTCGACGACATCCGGGTACATGGGCGCAATAGCAGGTGGTACGGGTGGGGGCGGTTGACCAAAGCGCGCAGAAATCTTGAGCTGACTCTCATATACCTTTTTGATCCGCTCCATCTTTTGATGGTCGGCAATCTTTTGCAAGTCCTCGGGAGAGCCATCCAAGAGTGCAATGCCAATGTGAGCTTGCTTAAGAGCACCGACATCGTTGGTTCCATCGCCAGCCATCAGCGTGACATACCCCAGAGTCTTTAAACTGGTAAGGATGAATTCTTTCTGAGCGGGAGAAACGCGAGCGTAGACCCAAGTATTCTGCACGAGGTCGTTCCAACTGGGTAGGGACTGGAACTGCTTCATTGCAGCACCTGTGACGCAAATGTCGTATTCGTCAAAGAGTGATTTGTCAAAGGGCTGGGAGGGGTCAACTGGAATTATCTTTCTCTCATCCACAGTGCGCCAGCAAAGGTCTACGACATTATCAAGTGAGCGGAAACGATGAAGTGGATGAGAGCCGTCGATCCACATACCAGCTTCATGTGCAGCATTCTCCTTCAAGTCCAAGATGAGCGCCTCTCTATCGACAATCTCGACATCACGTGCGACATGCACAGCGGTCAGCGGGTTGTCTCCTGTAATCATGATACACTAGAGCACGGGTGAATATGATAATCCGCGGCGAACAAAATTGATACATACACGATGCGACGAGTCAGCCAGCATTTTGAGGATCTCAATGGCGTCCGCCTTCAACGGACAATGGAAAACAAGGAATCCAGCGAATACGAGGTTGCTCTCGACTTCCTCTCGGCGGAGCTTATTTATCTGTAAACCATGTTGAGAAGACGCCGAGTCAGTCAAGTGAAGCTCGTACCTTGTCGATGGACATAGCCTCCATTTCCTTCGTACCGAGGGCAAGCACGCGACTTCCCCGTCTTGTATACCACTTGAATGTCTCATCATACCATTCGGGTACGTGTGCGAGCATACCCTTTATTGTCTCTGGAGCACCTTTGACAGCCACTAGAGCCTTTCCCGAAGGAAGGGTAGACACTGTGGACATGCGCTTGAGGGCTGAAGAAAATTGGAAACGACGACGAATGTAAATTCGTGAGGCATTCGGTGTCTTGCTGGAGGAAGGAGCAACCGAATCGCCTGTATACCATGAGTTGGGTCAATGTACGCGCAGGTCGAACTCAAGGACAGACTTTGCGAAATTTGCCACTCAAGGGCCTCAAGGGTCGTTTTTTCCATGGGATCGCCGACGATCATGCCGTCGTCCAAACGAACTAGTGCGTGCGCCGCCGCAAGACAGTGCATGGTCTGTTTGCCAGTATCTTTCACGTCAATCAACCTCAACTTGTCAAAGTCACTGTCAATCGGCAATCGGTGTCAGTGGAGCACGCCATCGAAAATGAGAAACCTTACTCGATGCCAGCAACTCCTTCGAGAACTAAATTCTCGGCAGTAATCGTACCCGTCTTGTCAAAGCAGCAGACCTCAACCCTTCCAGCGAAAGGAATACGGAATGGTTCCGTGCAGAAGATGGCTGTTGACTCGTCAATCTATGCTGGTTTCTTAGGGGATCAGCATACCAAACTTGGAGAGCGCTACAAGTGAACCATTGACTGCGAGTGAAAGTTCCATCGGTAATTCTGGCGGTACGACACTAGTGATGATCAGGACACAGTCGAGCAACAATTTAGACTTTTTGAGGTCTCTCTCGATGCCTGTCCACCAAACATGAGTATCCAACTGAGTCGCAAATTGGAAAGAAGCACCTTTCACCCAAACATACCAACTCGCAGCAATGGCAAAGATGAGCAAGAAGCCAATGAACAGAAAAGACTCTAGATTGTTTGCAGAAACCCGTTCAGTGGAGAAGATCATCGTGCGAACCAGTTGTCCCTGTGCTGTGCCAAAACCAGTACGCAACACGACGCCGAGACATCCGCCATCGGGCGTTCCTGCCGAGGTCTGGCCATGGCCTAAAAACAACATGAAAATGGAGTGGGAGAGTCCAGCATGATCGTACTCACTCGTCGGGCTAGCTTGCAATACCTTTGTTCCACTAAACAAAACCTCGTTTTTGTGCGCACCGTCGACATCGACTTTGTCCGAGGCGTCGAAGAGTTGGATAGATTCCTTAAGAAGTGGAGTTGATTCACCAGACAGCATCGCTTCGTTGACAATACATGTGCCATGGACCAAGAGAATATCAGCAGGGACAATAGTTTCTGATTGTAAACGAGCTGGGAGCATCGCCATTAGAATGAAGTTCGGGATTCAACAGAGTCACATACCGACCGAAACTACATCCCCGGGGAGTAGTTCATCTGTCTGCAAAGTGATCCACTTGGAATCGCGGAGACATTGAATAGGATACGGTGCAACCGACATGGTTCTAAATTCTTTCAATGTTCTAACGCGCTGGATGGCGATGTAAACAAAATAATAGCAAGTGCATCTCGACCGACGTACCTGCCAAACCACAGTACACTCGAACATGATAAGCATGAACAAGGTGAAAATGCTGTAATACCAATACTCGTCCAAGCACCACAGGGCGACACAGAAGATTTGGAAAACGAAGAACGGAGCGGTTGCGTGTTCACCAAAAAGTTCTGCAAAGGACGGAATCGGAATGTTAAATTCGTTCTTTCCGTACAAAGACCTGAGTGGGTCTATCTGTTTTGACGCGAGGCCAGGGGGTGCGAGGAAGTCCGAGATGGGAGGACCACTGGTACACGGATAAGGGAGGCGGGTAAACGTGACGGGGGATGTCTTTGTGACGACATATGTATCTCGTTGGTAGTTGAAGGTATACGACATAAGCTGAGAAGGGACCCGCTTGATGAGCGGTACGATTTCACCCTGGCCACGATGTTGATGGGGAACGAGACGAATGCAGTCGGCATCTTGGATGGAAGAAGCCTTCAAGATGCAATAAGACATATAGAGTCAGTTGACGTAGAGAATATGCGAATGGCAGTTCGTACCGCGCGCGTAGTTATCCAAGCCTTTGCACCAGCGCTCCAACGTGTTACGAGAAAGCTGAGTGCATGACCTGCGCCAAGTGAGACGCAGGCGAGGAAAGTCCACTCTTCGCTCTTTATCCAATCATCATACCTTACGTAGTATGCATAGGCGAGCAAAGGATAGAGGCAGAGAAATGGAAGAGTATAGATGTGTGTGTACCACGGGAGGGAAATGTGTAAGCTCGCTCTAGCGATTTCGGGGGACTCTACGTGAACAGATACCCTGAAAGAGAGAATGTTGGTAAAGAACGGGCATGTTTGACGAACAAAGACTCACATGACGTGTACTGTAAAGTGGGTGTCGTGTCCTGGTGAGCGATTCAACCAGCGACACCACCAATTACTTCCTGGCGTCGTCAACAAGGACGAAATGGACAGGTTGGATAATAATAATAAATGGGTGAATGCAACGCTACACCGTAACACGATGTGGAAGTAGACAAAGACAAGTTGGACTGGAGCAACCGAACTTGGGAATTTCGTTCGTTAGGTTGCTTAGTCATCATCACGGTCCCGGCCCGAGACGGTAGTACAGTCAGCGAACCTCCACGGTCATGAGCCCACAGGATAGACGCAGTTCAGCGGTTTCCGTTGATACCCTGAGGCTGTCTGTGCAACGGTGACATCGCGATATATGCAAAAACCAAAGGACTTTTGTCACTTACATGGTGTGACATGCAAGCGCACAACGATACCAACATTGACGCCAACATCGACACCGTGCCCCCAGCATGTATACCATGCCTACCCTTAAAGTCGAGTGGGTCGTGACCGTGGGTTCGTGCCTGCATGTCACATTTCGCTCTCTTGTTTGCACATCCGCCGAAGGGGAATGTGGCCAAGGCTGCGCCGTTGCCCGTGCCAGATACCATTCCTAGGAGGTTGAATAATCTCTGAGGATCGGGAGGCTGTGAGGATGATGGTTGTACCCACACGAGATAGTGGGGTTGCCCCAAGGATTGAAACAACAACGCATACTGATGCTACAAATGACGCATTCTATTGTTTTCTGCCACTCGTTCTCAATGACATCATGATGCCAGTACATACCATTGGAGCAGGAGAGACCTGGAGGGTGGGTGGATATGTGACAATAGAGTGAGGCTATCTTTGCATGATTTGATCTCAAATCGGAGTCCAGAAGAGTCGGGCACATTGGGGCAAGAGTGCCGCTACCGATCAGATTGTGGGTTCAGAATGGTGGTACAAACGCCGGCTATTATATTTCCAAGAAGACTTAATCATCACATTCCACCTAGATCGCCAAAGACTGAAACCCCCTTTGCTTCTTGCATCAAAACCAACGCCCTTCTAGCGACGACCAGAGAAGACACCGCCGAAGTGTTGCCAAACGGCCCACGAAGCACGTCAGTGGGTATCAATTCGGCTTTCTCTCCGAGCATCTTGGCAACGTTAGGTCGCTGTTGGAGGAATCTGCTTTTCTTAGCTTGGAAGGGTCCATTGACAGGATTCATCAGCTGAGTCATATCCCCGATGGTTTGCGTCCCGAGGTCAGGTAGCGAGTCCCCGATGGTTTGTTTCTTTGCCCGCGAAGTAACCTTTCCGACGCCAGCTTTTCCGGTGAGTGACTTCGACTCAGATTGATCATCAGAAGTCTTCGTCACGGTAAAGTTAGGGTAATCTCAGCCCATAGTCTTGTGAAAAAGTGGTTAAGTACGGGGTTTAAAAGGAAAGATGTCGTAAACCTACATATTGAAGATCGCAGTGATGAATGCCACGGGTTCCTTGAAATCAAACCACGTGCCAGGGATGTATCCTTGGATCTTAGCTGAAAGAGGTCGAGCCCTACTTCCACCAATTTTAAACAGGCCACGGAGGGTGCCCGAAAGAATGATTGACTCGCCGTTCACCGCCTTTGCACCAAAATTGACGATTTCCTACAGGATCGACAACACGGTGTCCGACACCTTCTCCGCAGTAGATAACACTTTCTTTGCGCGGCCTTGAACGAGAACCTTTGTGGATACCCTGTCTTTCCCAGCACGACACCAAATGGACATATGTACACTTCCAGGTCCGAACTTGAGCAGGCCATCTGGGATCTTGGGGATGTCCTCCTGAAGCAGGGTCCCAGCGAACGCCACCACATCCGATATACCGAGTTTCTTCACCTTTCCAGACAAAATTTGACCTTGTGTTTGGACGTCATCAGCAGGGTTACTTGACTTGAAACGGTGAATACATACGCTCCGGGTCCTCACTGGCATTCATCGCCAGGGATGCTTCGATACTACCGATCATAAGTCCGCCTGCAACACCAAACCCACTTCGTCCACGTAAGCCACGATAAGTGTGATGGGTGAAGTGGAGCTGACGTACCTTGGAGTCCCAGTGAAAACAAACTGGCCGTGAGGGAAAACTGGCCACCTGCAGCATAAGAGCCGTGAAGATATGCCTCCGAACTGGTATATGAGAATGTTGCAGATACATCGAATACAAATGATTTCCTGGGAGAAGTCACGGTAGCATCGAACGTTGTCCCAAACATGACGTCTTGGAGCTGTGTTTTTTGGGCTTCGTAAGATTAAACGCACCAAAAACTGTCAAGAGCAACTCACGAGTAACCCATTCACTCCGAGTGCATCTTCCCATATCGCACCACCGCGCTGAGACTGACAGTGACTCTCATCTCATAATCTAAATTTAGTGACACGATAGCGCCCGAGACGCTCAACATCATCGTCCCGAAGATGCCGAAGCCGAAAGAGAGGGTAGAATGAGGCTCTGGCGTGAACGAGAATCCTCGAACTCCCAGCAATCAAACATCGATCGACGTCGGTGTCAGTCCCGACACCGGAGAAATGGTGAGGTTGGGAAAGACGCCATCGAGAATGAAGCTGTGTAAGCAGAGTGGAGCACCCCAGCGCTGTACTTCCCCAAATGAAGCATGTACAGTATGCTGAAAACGGGCTTGTCTACTTGCAGCGCTTTGGTGAGAACGTCATAAAGCAGGCCGCAAGAGGAATCGATGACCCAATCGGCGTTGAAATGCCACCCAATAGACTTGGTCTTGTCGAAGGCATAATTGTGATGGTAGATGATGACATTGCGGAAGATGATGTTGTCGAACGGTGTACCCCCAAGGAGCGGAATCAACATAGACATATAGAAATCTCCTAAAAGGACCACCCGCTCGATAGATGGAGGATCCATCTCAACAACGACGTCTTTGGGCGCAGGGCCCATCCATTTCTCCAGGTTACCAACCACGGAACTCCCCCAAACGTCTATCTCTCCTTGAAGAACGAAGCCACTCTCGGGGACAGGCACGTCACTGTCAGGTTTAATCGAGAGCTTGGTTCCACGTGCGCGTGAAGCAGTCGACAGTTTGTCCGTCAATGGGACATCGCCGAGATGCTCACTGGCAATCGTAGGAGATTTGATAACGATATCTGGAAGGTCCAGAGAACCAAGCCCGTCGATCGCCGCTTTCCACGCGAGTGTTGGGTATGCGTCAGAACTATGCTCAGGAAGAGGAAGATTCGTCAGAGGCTGGCTATTCCCCGTATTCCCCGTGTTCGGCGAGACAAATCCCTTCCTGAGCCTACCGATCCCTTTTCCAAGTGCCCTCCACTTTGGAACCTTTTAAGACCTTAAGGATCATTGTGTCGAGTCGAGGCTGTAAGAATGTGACACTAGACAGAGGGTAAATACTGTACTAGGTAAGTAAGGAATGAATGTAATAGTGGGATAATAGCTTACCTCCAGTCGAGTGGTACGAGACTGGAGGAAAGGTGAACGAGCGGACGCGTCGAGTATACGCGATGTCCGTAAAAGGAAATGTAGGAAAAATAGAGTAAATGACTATCTACAGTAACGGAGGTCTGCATCTCCAACAGAGGCTCCATGCTAAGAGGCACATAGAGGGACCATGGATCAAAGTCAACCGCCTGCGCGAAACCTTCTTTCTGGCAAGAGTTGTCAACGAGCGTTGGGACAAACTGAATTAATTAACCAGCAGGCACTTCTTTGCGTCCATCACATACAAGAGAGAGGCAGAGCCAAGCTGAACTTCGTGTCAGATACTATCACTCAAGAAAATTCCTGAACTCACGGTATTTCTCTGCCCAATCTGGGACCACTCTAGTCGTGTCCTTTGCGTCTAGTGTAAAGCGATTGACAGTCTTGGTACGAATTGTCGTCGTCAGAGTTCCTTCGTAATCTTTACGTTTCTCGTCCTTCTTGGTAAGTTCCATGATCAGATTCTCCGCGCGAATCATGTCTGTGTTGCATTCCCAAGTTCCGAAACGAGGTTCTTAGTGGCGTCCTCGCCACCAGGAGCGACAGCCTGCCTATGCAACCACTACCGACGAATGAATTAGCCATGCTTCCTCGTTCATGGGATACACCTTACGCACTTCGACTATCACAGTCTTGCCGCCGTCGAGCTCCTTACCCATCTTAGTTGAGGGTTTCCTCTTTCTATATTATGTCAGCGAGCCGACGATAATAATTGATCAACGACATGGCACATCGGCAAATCAAAAACAGCCCACCGCTGTAGCACTTCGACCCATGATCGTCGAGGTCTTATCGCGTCCTTCGGAGGGCCTGATGGTCGTTGGCGAAAATTTCCCGCCTTTCAGCTTCTCACCAAAACGTTCGTACTTATGCTCGTCGCCTTTGGCAGGGAACGTGTGCAACAGCTTGGACACACCGAACTTGTTCCAAACCTCTTTTGTAGTGGTTCACCTTCATCAATGCGAAGTAGCACTGCAAGAAGTTTTTACCGACGAGCTTCAGGCCCATACTCTTTGCCTTCTTGTAATCGACAACGATTGGGTCAGGCCAACCATCAAACTTGCCCGAGTTGGCGGCGATAACATCCTCGAGTTTCTCAGTAGTAACACCGAAGAAGGGTGTCTCCGCAGGCGTGCAACAGAGTACCCCTTTCTTCTCCTTCCTCCACTTTCCTACGAGGTCGTCGGAAGGCTTCAGTAGAAAGCGGCCGAGGCGTGGGTTGATATGTTTGGGAGGCTGGCCAAGATGCTTCACGACCTGGCTCCACTGGTCGAGCTGCTTCTTGTCGTCGTACTCCAAGCCCGTAAGGATCAAACGAGCAGGCATCGTCTCCAAGCCTCCGACCAGATTCCATACCTCGATGGGCTGCGCATCCAAGTTATCCCGTAGTGTATCATGTTCGCTTTTGCGAAGATCTGGATTGTCCAGTCGGTCTTTCAATGCCTGGAGAATAATGTATCTTTGGTAAGTCTTCGCGTAGACGATTTCTCTTGACCCGGCAAGCGCGGGAGGGAGTCCTCGGCTTTGTACAGGGCTACTGAAATCGACAACCCAGTTTTCTTCTTACCGTCAGAGGGGCACGAGAGTTTTGGATTGTCATTCGTCTGAACAAATTTGATAGGTGGCTGCACCATTTGAAACGTCAGCGTTATCTGGTGAAAGGTCGACGGGGCTTACTGTGTCGTCAGCCATGGGGAAAAGTCAAAGACTGTTAAAGCCAGGTAACTTTGCTAAACGGGTCATTCAGCGCATGCAACAATGAAGATGCATCGGCGAGGGCTCACGATTGAAAGTATGGATATACAAGTTTAGAGGGTGCGTAGGAGCGAATACTGGAGCAAAACGCTGCGGGGTCGCTGAACCTTGCGGAGGAATGGTCCACCTTTTATACGGAACTTGGCTGTCACATGGTCGCAGCCATCTTTATCTTTTTCAGCTACGCCCTCCGTTTCCGTGGACTTCCGAAACGACATCCAGATGCTGGGAAAGGGCCCGTATGATCCTGTTTTTTTGACGACATCCTCCGGCGGTGCAAAGCCGGCGCTTCCCAGATGGACACGAGGCCAGCGCCAATCTACTTGAGTGCACTGCGTGTCATCAGGGAAGTCATGGTCGAGACGCTCATGAACGGAAGCAAATGAATGTAAAATCTGTCACCTCTATTCGTTCAGCATCCGTTCAATGTTCGGAAGAGACATGAGATACCCCAGGATGCACCCCCGGGAACCCCCTTGGTTTCATTTTGAGTATTGTTCAACCCCCTGAGTCTGTACAATCCTAGTACCATCCCCCTGCAGTGCAAAGATGCAGGTGCCATTCTGTCGAGCGCTCTCCCAACAATATTTAGGGGGGGGCGAACCATGTTCACTGCCCGATCATCGATTATCATCGGCAAAGTGACAGAAGCGTGACCTCTCCAGAAATACGTTCTCACCCCTTTTCGTCGATATCGTTTTCCTGCTGAGTCGTTGAGCATCAAATCAAAGTTCGTAAGAGACAACCTTGTTATCAAGTGACATTCATTATTGGCTGTACAATTTTTCGACGGCATCTCCTCTAGCGGCACTCCTCGGTTAGATACAAGACAGGCGCCAAAATGTGCCAAGCGCCTCCCGATGCACGACGTGCTCTCAGGACAACATTGAGGCGGCGAACTATTTCCTTACACCGCCCGATCATCGATCATCGGCAAAGTGATGG
>JBBPMK010000264.1:0-31019 GCA_038090295.1 Boletus semigastroideus
TTAAACCCGAACTGAGTTTGAATACATTAGAACTCTTCTTGACTTCTAACCACCATCTGTGCTTTCAGCCTTCACCGTCTACCAACCAGGTAAGTAATCCACTGGTATCTTCCCAGTAGTATACGCGCCATATCAACAACAAGGGCCCACTTCGTCTGACCTAAAATAGTCTGAGTGCAATATCCTCTGCATATCGCCAAAATATGTCATGACTGAAACTCATCAGGATCAAATGTTTGAGTATTCAGGCTACTCCAAGATCTTTGCTAATTTCTACTCCATGCAACTCGAGATCAACAAAAGTCCAAAGCATGTGGTGAAGACAAAAGCTTTAAGAGTCGAATGGGCCAATGCTGCAAAGTATAATTTCCACTCTTGTGTGTCCAGCTAACTTGAACTTTTGATTCATAGCCTTCCTGCAGAGACCAGTGGTGTCATCACTTTCGACAATGACTTTTTACCCATATTGGACTGACGTGTTTCCTGGGGGTCATGGGCCAGGTTGTGGTGATTGGATTGCACTACTGGTTTGGCTGTAGTATGTACTAGTACCAGTTTCAATTTAGATTTGGTATTGGGGGGTACCAATGTCTGTCAAGCACCACAAAGGATTTCACATGCAAGGATGTCCTTTTGCATTCAAACCTCTGCAGTGCTCCAGAGGTCTGTCTAAATCTACAATAGTAAGTACCTCTCTTTAAAGTCCGTTGTGCTGTACAATCCTGTACAACCATACATAGGGAAGGGCTGGTTTGCTGATGTGGCCTTTTTTGCCTGTCTGACAATGCTCTTTTATTCCACAGTGCAGGTAGGAGAATTCACAATCAAAAGGCTAGATGCCTTTTACCCAGCCCAGGGGAGCACATTACCCCCACTCAGGTACGCAACGAAGTCGACCGAAGCGGTTTGCACACCAAGGTGTTCGAACTTCCCTGAACAAAGACAAGTGCTAACGGGGAAGAAGTTAACTGGGCGAAGCAGGACGGACCATCGGATCCACTCAACACCTTCGAGGCACACATTGCAATCAACAACCCACTGGCCAACGGCCCATTGTTCGCATACAAGAAGGGACAGGGCCACCGCCCGCTGACAAGACAAGCCTTCCTAAGCCAGCTAAGGAAGGCGGCGAGAGTGGCAGGACTGGACCAAATACATGGACACGGCATCAGGATTGGAGCCACACTTGAATACCTACTCCGGGGCGTTCCATTCGACGTCATGAAAGTCAAAGGCAGATGGGCAAGCAATGCCTTTCAACTCTACCTACGGAAGCACAATCAGATCTTGGCGCCATGCGTACAGGCCATGCTGGCCGAGACCGCCCTCAATTTTACCAGACTGGCGATGCCCCCCGTCCGCTAAACCATTAGAGTGAGTCGAGCCCTCCTATAGTGGGGGAGTCGAGCGTCATCTCGTCGCGTCGGGTCTCCTAAAGGATGGGAAACGCAGCTAACGCTCGACCCCTGCAGACTCCGTCGGGATCTGGACCGGTCGGCGCTGCACGCCTTCACCCACACCTGCTGCAGCTTAGGTACACCTACACCGTCCTACCGAGTCTCAGAGAACAATACGCAAAGATGCTTGATTCTGGGCCATACCACCACCTGATGCCAACACAGTTGATATGTGACAGGCTCACGTTTCTGGCTCCTCGGCGCTCAGCTCTCAGTACAAATACTTATGATACATTGGACCAACCCCCGACAACGCTCTTACCTCCCCCCTTTTCTCCCAACCCGAGGCGACGTAAGGCCGCACCCGCAAAGGTAACTGGCAGCCTTTTTCACCCGCAAGCTTGGGTCGTGGAAACACTCCCCTCACAATCTCAATCTTGGAATCGACGCCGTCACACAGTTCGAACACATAGTTCTTGACGAGCACCGTCAACACCGCCTACATAAAACGTGCAGTCAGAATTCACGCTGGTTTTTTCCACGCCCACGCACCTTGAACTCGGCGAGCGCAAAGTTCTTTCCGATACACGCCCTCGGACCGTCGACGAAGCTGAGCAGGTGTCGATGGCCCGGGATTTCCTTTGCCTTGTCGGGTATGCCGTTTTGGCCGTGCTGGTTTTCGAGCCATCGGCTTGGTCGGAAGGATTTGGCGTCCTCGCCCCAGAAAGCAGCAGAGCGGTTCATGGATTTCATCGAGATCGCCACGAGGGTTCCTTTGGCGATCGTCAGACTGGACACCAACATTCCAGATCGTGTGCGGACGGGTTGGGAAAGCGGCATAACGTCGTCCTCGACGGCCTGTCCGGGAATACGACGATGCCAGAAATAGATAGCAGAAAGAAGACAGGATGTGGTGAGCATGGTTGTATGGAAAGGTGAGTGGCGACGTACAACACGCGTGACTTCGTGGATAGGCAAGTGGATGCGGAGGACCTCATGGACGACAGCGTCAAGAAAGGCAAGGCCGTCAGTGAGTTCGTCGTAGGTGGGGTCTGCTCCATGTCCCAGAAGCTCATCTCGCAGTCTCGTTTGCACGTCGGGGTGACGGGACAGTTCGAGTAGAGCCCACTGAGAGCGTGCTTGTAAATCAATGCATGAAAGAGATACGAGTATCAGTCACCGTCAAGCTTACTAAGGCCAAGGACAATGAGCCAAGTCGCGTTCAAGAAGACAAGAGACGCACTCGACATGCTTTCATATCCCGCCACGAGCAACATTTTCATCTACAAATTCAAGTTCGTGAAGGACCCCTCAAGTGACGCTATGCATTTACCTGAGCTACCACTTCTTCTTTTGTCAAACGAAGCCCTGGATTGTCACTCGCTGCCCTGACTTGTTGGATCAAGTCAGGTATACGGCGGCGGAAGCGTTGGTATCAATCACATACTGAGCAATCCAATTATGGATCTCTCTTCCTTTCCTCCGACTACCGCGAGGTCTAACTCTTTCTCTGTCCGGGCGATCAACGCATTTGATATTTCTTCCATTGCGATATTGAGCTTCCGGAAGAGTTTCGTTCGTGTTGTAGGTACGTGCGCGAGGATCGGGAAGACTTGTCCCAGGAGAATAATGGCTTTGTTGAGGGCCATGGAACGGGGTGACGTTGTAATTGTGTCGAACACTTCGGTGACGCTTGCGCGCTTGCCTTCCAATGCGCCAAAATTGTGAGAGAAACCCACGAGACCGATGGTATCCAGTCTGTTGCAGTAATTAGAGTTGGATCGCAAGGTGGGTGAGACGAACGCACGATATGTGGTTCATCCTTCAACGTCGGAAGTGATGAGAGAGTAGGATCGAGCATTGCACGAAACGTACCAGCTCTGGACCTCGATGAGAGCGCTGTCCCCGCCGCTCGACTCGATGAGGACATCCCAAGCGCCTTTCGCCTGGAAAGCGGATTCACACTCACTCATATCAGCGGCAGACAGGATGGCGATCTGACCTTGTATACTAAGTCGTAGAAAATCGGCGTCAACTGCCGAATCGCAGCAATGCTGAAAGCCGGGGTCAAATATTTGCGTTGTCTACCAGAGATGATCAGAGTCTGCCCCGCGAGTCCGTTAAACGTACCTTTTATGATCGTCTCCATGAGCCCATAGCAGACCCTTTCCGAACTACATTCAAACATCAGCCGTTATGCATTACAAGACAAGAGTCGTCGATCACGCACGTAAATGGAAAATGATTCCTTGGTGAACGGGGTCTGAATATAGGTGCGCGACTCCTTGGAATAAAAATGTGCGATCGCTTTGGGATCACACAACATGATTCGCTGACTCCCCAGAGTCGACGGAATCGCATATACCGAACCATATTCCTTCGCCCACGCTTCATACAAAGCCCCCGCATCGTTGGTACTGCGGATACGCTGCCCGACGCCATAAACGAAGCTGTCACAAGGTGGTCCTCGGAGTTGTGTCGTGTAGAATTGCCGGCGGCAAGTGCGGAATAGTTGAAGGAGGATCCAAATCGTCGCGCCGCCAAGAGTGATATCAAATACGCGCCACTGATCGAGGAGGATGAAGGACATCATGGTGACCAGGACTTCCGACACCTTGCTAGTCGCGGATGATACATTGAACAGCATGGTCAACGGAGCAAGGATGGAGATGGGCGGCAGTCGGCGGGATCCCGAAACGTTTTTATCCCCTTATGCCTTTAAGTCATGTGCACATGAAGCTGTCATGGTCGAGATTAGTCGCTCATTTGAAACACATGAAGTTTTTTACCACTAAAGTGGATATATTCCTCATAGACCACTATACACCGACTAGGAGCTTAGCACCTGGATGCGGTAGTTATGCTCACCGGAGATTAATCATGTTTTCGTCACCACTAGCAGTGGTTTCCTTTGGTAGTATTAAGGACGTGTATCTCCACTGCAATGATTCGACTTGTGTTTCACCGGTTTACCGTCATATTTGACCGCCGTTTACCCTTTCTCGAGGACTCTTAACTGTGCCAACTCGGCGCAAGTAGTAAGTACTGACTGGGGCTGAAGCTGAAGTTGCTATATTACGTAACCAACAGTGTCCCGCCATTCACGGTCGGTTATCCTGGTTATGTCGGTCGGGCCTCCAATGGGCGGCGTTCTTCCGTCGTGCCATTCGTTCCTCCGGCACTCAATGCAAATGCGCACCCTTTTCCTCGTTTCCGCGATTGACAGGAGGAGCCCTTGGTCCATCCTTTTTTTGATCAATGGCAGAAGTCTCTTTGAGTCTTTGACAAACACCTGAAAATCAACCAACTGAGCATCGAACATAAGACGGGAATTCTGTAACGAGTATTGTGTCGCATTCTTACCTTCCGCTCCGCCTGCGATACAACCCGCCCAATGTACGTCTGAGTACGAGACCACCCATTTCCGATCGGCCGTGCTGCACTACCTCGATGACCATCAGTTGCGACATTTTATGGCTCTAAAGCTTTCGGATTTATAGGCAGGCTCTGTCACCTCGTGCTTTCTGGTGCTGACTTTCCAGCGAACATCTTTCCGCCGAGACACTGCACCACAAAACACGCATATGGAGGACCGTCAGGCTCGGCAGTCGCAAGTTCTCTGAATTGTCACATTTCATGCTGGTTGCTTTCGCACACAGGAAGTTGCTGTGGAGCCATCATTGATAACGAGAAAGGGACGGGAAACTAACAGTTCCAGACTGGTTAGTATCGCTCTTAAGATACGAGCTGATCCCACTACAGCGCAAAGGATGGACACGAACAAAGGCAAGCACCGAATTATTTGAGGAGAAGGTATTGAGCGATTCTGGACACAGTATCTCATCCGATATACAATCTCAGCCCCATTGTGTTTCATGATCACTAATCTCGAACCGTATGAATTATAGGATTCTCACACACAGGAAGTCTTATCGAAACATTCCTGTGCTAAAGTTGTTTTGCCAAGTATACAGCAGGTGACCATATATTACTACCAAACATGGCAAACATGGGCCTATAAAGGCGAGGTCTCCGCTGCCGTTGCTCTTGACTCGTCCCCCACTCAAGCCCACTCCAATCTAAACCCACTTTCTCTGGAAATGGCGCCACGCGTCTGTGTAGCAGAAGCTCCCTTCTAAGGCCTGATAGGATTGTCGACACGCAAGTATCGCTCCATGCCCAGTGGTATGAAGCGATACCTGTTATGTCGATAACGCCATCGCGATTGTCCGACCTTCGTGAGTGATCCGTTCATACCAAGGTTGGCAGGGACACTCCTCAGGTCGTCGTCGAAGAATCTTTGGGACTCCGGGTGGGGGGGGGTATGAGTCCGAGGAACTCATGGCGGATGTATCCCTGAGGGCTGAAGAGCGCTTGGAAACGGTCCAATAGTTATGACTGCAGAGACTTGAATGATACCAAAGAAAGGGCTAATGTCCGACCTTTAAGGCCTGAGCTATCTTTGTAATTCGGCAAGTCGCGACCTCAACCGAGATACATCTTGTGGGCCCACAAACCGGACAACTTGTCTTAGCATTGCTGTGATAGGCTGTCGAAATTAGAATGGGTCGAGTTGCCAAAGCGGGTGCACCCGCGTATCCTCACACCGACTACGACCACGACGACGGCGACGACGCTGCTGGTCATTCGTTCTTCCATCGCGCTCGCCAATAAGCCCCTGTTCTTCGCTAACCGTGAGGGGCTTCAACAGCACAGCCTCCGCTTAATTGGGGGAGATACGTTTCATTGGCTCTTCTTCTTCTATTTCTTGGCCGTGACCACCATGGCCGACCTCAGCTCCCAAGTCGAGTCTGCCCCAATTCCCTCCATCAAAAGCCTCAAATCTAGGTTCGAGCAGTTGGCGCTCGACAACGCATCGTCTGGCGTACATTCCAAGACAAAATTGGTCTCGCAGGCTCCGATTCTGCCCCAAAGTTACTCTGTCGGTGCCCCTAAGCCGACGTCGAACTCTGATGATTGCATGATGCAATATCAGCGAGTTGCACCTGTTTGCAACTTGCGCAGCAAGCTGTCGTCTTCGGACCCGAAGGCGACCGCTCTTAAGCGTGCGCCTCCGCCCCCACCCCCAAGGGTCAACAAAGCGTCATCTTCTCCTATTCCATCACCACTCCTTCGTCCAGTCCCGGTACCGGCCGTGCTGAGGTCGCCAAGTGCCAGCCCAGAGCACGAACCACTTTCTGTTCGGTCTGATCTTGATGGGAAAAAGGAGGATGGATCTTTGCCCAGTGTGGCCTCGTTGCGCAACAAGTTTTTGTGAGTAGCCCTTTGTATGCATCGCTCTCGGTGTCTTACTCGGTTCATTTTTCTATATCAACCCCCTGGCAGATCCCCTATACCAGTGCTAACATCCTGGCCTTCACCTCCCCAGCCTATCACCCCCAGACCACTCCTTAGACCCCCAATGGTGACGTCACAGAGTGATTCAGTGGTAATTCACAATGCACCACCTGTAATTCCTCCCCGGAATACACTCCCTGGTCTTTGTCATCCGGACGTTTCCACGGAAACGACCTCGCCTGATATCATCCAAGTTGATGCCTCACGCCCATGCAATTTTGCGGCCATGTGGAGTCGTCTTGCGTGAGTACACCATGATTCTACTATCCACGACAAGCTAAACGTTTAAAAACATAGTTCAAAGGATGTTTCCAAGCCGCATCCTCCTGATGATAATTTATCATTGCAAAGCGAACCGAACATCTTAATAACAAGTCCCCCTATACTACCTGTTCGGCGTACACGGCCAATTAACTCTGCGCTTTTTGCCCGGGAAGATAGTCTGGAACCAAGCAGCTCCAGTTCTTCCCTCCTAAGTCCTTTTTCGGACGATGAATCAGAAATATCGGAAATATCAGAGGTTTCCTTGTCACCCGTTCTGCAACCTCGGAGGGCAAATGGCTCTGGTATACTCCCCTATGCGAACGGAATGAGTCACGACACTGATCGGAAATCTTCGGGTAGTTCCAGCGAAAGCGTTTCCAGCTTCCCTCTTACATCGAAGCCAAGACCACCACCTCGGCCGACCCCTCGCCCACCTCCCAGATCAAATGGTGGATCCACACCCTCGGAACCTCCCCTCACGGGCTCTGCTGCACCCACCCCCACGCGGCCCGTGGCACCACCGCTTCCATCCCGTCGTGTTGTGCAGAATGAGGGTACGTCAATTGAGGGCCCCTCTCCAGCGCCACCCCTGCCAGCACGTTTGCTTACCCCGCAATGTAATCCCCCCACCACCGTTGAAAATGCATTGCCGAGTGGGGAACGTAAATCTATGGGCAATGCAAGGCTTCCGCCACCGCCGACACGTAGCATTGGCCCTGGTGACAAGTTACCTCCTATGCGTCTCGCAACCTCTCCGTCGTCTGACGAAGAGTTTGGCTCGGAAGAGGATCCCCGTGTACGCGGCGCTGAATCCCTTCCTGATTCAAGTCGTTCCTCGAGACGTCCTCCTAGTATGCCCAGTGCTAGCTTCATGGAGTACAAAATGCACATACCAGCGCATTCTGGACACGTCGCGGTTGCTGGGTCAGGTGTAGTGGTGGCGACCGTCCACCATATCAAATACTACGATCTTTCGTCCAACGACGGACTGGCCTGGGACCTCGACACGAGAGACGGTTTGAGGGGTTGTCAAGTATCATGCCTCGAGTTCAGGTCGGCACACAATGAATCGGATAGAGGGAGATTTCTATGGGTCGGAACGAAAGAAGGGCATTTACTCGAAGTAGATGTTGAGATGGGGGTCTTCACGTCTTCCAAATTTGGGATCCACGCCTCTCAGGTCACGGGCATCTTCCGTCATGGATCCGTCATGATCACGGTTGACGAAGTGGGCAAAACGTTCATCTTTGACTCCGCAACGAACGCGACATCGGCCGTTGATGGGGACTCGCCCGAGGACCCCAGTCTGGTGTTCACCACTCCCAGGGTCTACCGCCTGGGAGAGAAAGTCGAGTTTGCAAAATTGCTTGGCGGCTTATTGTGGACTGCGATACGGACGGATGTACATGGTACTGGTACGACTTCTGTTCCTGTCATCCGCGTATACGATATCTACACTCCCGGGAGTGTCGGTCGCTCGGTGGCACCGACGCATCACACTGGTGCGGTAACATCAGGCGCCATCCTCCCCTCCCACCCCGGCCACGTCTACTTGGGCCATGAAGGCGGATTCGTCACTGTTTGGAACATTGCTACGGACGACGGGGTCCCTACTTGCGTCGACGTGGTCAAAGTGAGCGCGTCCGACGTGCTTTGCCTGGACGGCGTATCCGATCGCCTCTGGGCCGGTGGGCGAAAGGGCACAATCACCGTGTACGACGTGAGCTCAAAACCGTGGGTCGTCACCAACTGCTGGGATGCTCATGGCGGGCTTCCTGTTACGCGCATCTTCGCGGACCCCTATGCGGCGGTGCACATGGAAAAGCTCAACGTGGTCAGCGTGGGACGGGACGAGCAGATCCGATTTTGGGATGGCCTGCTGGGTGCTGACCGGATCGGTAAGTGGCACGGCTGTATTTTACTGTGTCTTGGATGCTTATTGTGTGGGCAGAGCAAGAAATGCTGAAGCGCGAGCATGCTTTTAGTACGTTCCGAGATCTCAAGGTCTTGATCGTCACATGGAACGTGGATGCTGCGAAGCCGGGGACCCTTGTTGGCGACCCAGATAACGTTCGCTTCCTCCTTGACGTCCTTACCTCTGTCGACGGTCCCGACATCATCTCCTTTGGGTTCCAGGAGGTGATCGATCTCGAATCTCGCAAGATGGCCGCCAAAACTGTCCTTTTAGGAGGAAAAAAGAAGGGTGATGAGGGCAAGATCGATGAGAGAGTGACCTCGAGCTACCGAAGGTGGCACGATCGGTTAATTCAGGCAGTCAAGTCGGCGATGCCTCCTAATTCACCGTATACGGTGATTCATACAGAGAGTCTGGTCGGGTTGTTCACGTGTATGTTTGTCAAGAATGCAGTGAAGCCTTCACTCAAGGATGCCGCAATCACGACCATTAAACGGGGAATGGGCGGGCGATATGGCAATAAAGTGGGTGGTTCTTTTGGGTAGCGCCGTGATGCTGGCTGACGACATCTTCTTTTTCAGGGTGGTATCATTGCGCGAATCGTGATTGACGATTCGAGCCTATGCTTTATCAATTGTCACTTGGCTGCTGGACAGCATCACGTCCGTCAGCGCAATGCGGACGTGGCAGCGTTTCTGGAAGAAACCAACGTGTTCCCCGCGGAATCGGACGAGTTTGAGTTTGTCGGCGGAGGTGATGGGTCGATGGTCCTCGACCACGAAATCGTTTTCGTACGTATTGCTCGCCTCTAGGTACCGGGCACGCTGATAGGAGAACGTCTTTATCTAGCTCAATGGTGATTTGAACTACCGCATCGACCAGCGGCGAGACGCCGTGATCGCCGCCATCCAAGGAAACGACCTCGACGCGCTCCTCTCGCACGACCAGCTCCACCGAGAGATGAAGCACAACCGGGCGTTCCGGCTGCGCACCTTTCAAGAGGGCCCGCTCACGTTTGCACCGACGTACAAGTACGACCGACACTCGAACGAGTTTGATACGTCGGAGAAGCGGCGGGTGCCTGCGTGGTGCGATCGGATTCTGTGGCGCTCGAGAGACGAGGGGCGGGTGGCGCTATTGGCGTATCGGAGGTGGGAGGCGAATGTGTCGGATCATCGGCCCGTTTCGGCCGTGTTTAGGGTGACGATGAAAAAGGTGGTGGATGCAGCCAAGGAGCGGGAGAGGCGGGGGGTGGTAGAGTGGTGGCGGGGGGTGCAGTCCGCTTTGCTGGCGGACGCCAAGACGTTTTATGAGGCGCACGCGATGGTGTGAGGGCATATATCGATGCGAGACGGAGCGCATACACATATCCAAGATATCATGCATACTATCTCAGGCTGGTTACCATTTTCTTGACTAGTATACACAGGGACCTTTATGGATTAATGTTTCTTTTGTGTTTCTACCTCATTTGTATTGTTCACTGTCATGAATAGACATTTACCCACCCAATCGGAGAATCGTTGCATACGGGGATCGATGGTTTGCTTTTCGATAGCAATAATATAAGGAACACAACATCCGTTTCGAAGTAAACCCGGCCAGAAAAAGGATCGTGGTCCAAGAGCTTGCGCCGGCGCAACGGCAGAATGCGAGGATAATCAACCACCTTGGTCTCGCCTTCAAGCAAGCGCACATTGTATTCGGTCGCGGAAACATGTGTGCCTTGATTTGGTACGTATGTAAAACACCCGGCCAGTGCCGTTGAGGCCAGGGTTTCAGCAATCCAATCTCACCGAGGGGAGTACAGTATGTAGTTGGAACGTGATGTTGCCCACCTCACCGTCAGTCAGGCAGGGGCAGCGTGAAGGCGGGGAGTGCCAGAACGAGAATCGTAGTGAAGCGGGCTCTCGGAAGGTGTGCACTCGGATGGCGATGAGCGTGTCTTGCGTGGATGGATCGACGACTTCATCATGTAGCATTATTGAGCCACAAAGGGGGGGCATGGATGCCAAGGATAGTGCCGCAGTGGGAGGGGATGAGCGTGGTCGGCGTCGTCGTGGTCAAGTGTGAATGGGACGGTGTCGAATGTGTCCGGGTGCTATCTCGCCGGACAACTGCGCAGAAATGTAACTGACAGCCAAGGGAGAATTAGAAATAGAAATGTACACAACTTACAGTACCTCAGCATGTCGTCAAGTCTGCGCGTCTCGCAAGGTATCACATGCGCAATGCCATTAACAGCATGGCTTTGTCCACGTCGAGTGCCTGTTTCGCCACGATCTCGGACAAGATAGGACCTTGGTCCTCGTTAGCATTGGAGGAGCTAGATACAAACATGAAAACGCACCAATAACGTGAGTCCTCACCGACGAATCCAATGGTCCTCTGGTCAAACGTTATGCTCGTGGTGTTCATGCTTCGACATGCGTGTTCACGAGCAAGACGGTGGAGAGGCCCCAGGTGGGAACCCCGCTTGCTAGTGGACCCGGCGGGAGTTATGACCGTCTACGGACACGTAACTAGCTACGACGCCAGCCACTGCGCCAGGTCCCCTGGCATCGCTCGATGGGCTCCTGTATCAAGCCCTAGCCTAGCTGGGATGCCAGACACCGCCATGAATGACATGCTTGGTCTGGCAGGCAGTCAAGCGTCAAAAAGTTAAAACATGAGGCGATGCATCGTGGGTACAGATCCAAGTATATTGATGGGCTGGCGACTTGTTTTCCACCCCTCCACTACATTATACCGTCAATGACTGGGCCAGTGCCGACGACGACCGGTGCGTGCCCATACGACGATGGAAGGTTGTCATGCTGACCCGCAGTGGCGCAAGACTCCCAGTTGATCGAAATTGACGTCGGTAGCTGGGTGTATTCGGTCGCCTTTTCATCGAATGGTGAGTACATCGTGAACGGGGATGCAAATGGAGTTGGAGTGTGGGGAGCGAAAGACGGAAAACAACTGGCAAGAATGCAAAGCTCCTCGACAGTCTTGTGTCTCGCCGTGTCGGGAAATGATGAATGGATCGCAGCGGGAACATACTGGGGCGACGTCCTTGTGTGGAATGCGGAGACGTATGAATCAATCTTGGAGTACAAGGAGAATTTCACCTCCATCCGCGCAGTCGACTTCTCGCCCGACTCGACAAAACTTGTCTCGGCATCGTTGGAAGGCTCGACGATTGTTTGGGACGTCGGCACGTGGAAACAGATACGAATACTATGCGAGGGTCGGACCACGAGGACCGCCAAGTTCTCGCCGCGAGGAGATCGCATTGCAACGGCGACTGAAGAATCCGTTCGTGTCTGGAACAGCGACGACGGTCGCTTGCTCCTCGAGATTCGAGTCCAAGTGACCCCATGCTACAACAGAGGTCTCGTCTGGTTCACCGACGACTGCCTCCTCGCCGTAACCACGAGTACAATCAAGAAATTCGACGCACACACTGGGACAGCAATCACCGAATGGCCAGTTCCTGATAGCTCCCAACGCTCCTGCATTGCCCTTCCAAAGCAAAGGGAGCTCATCGCATACTCAACTGGCCGTACCGTGTCACTTTGGGACACATTGACACATGCCCATCTCACTCTCATCCAACATACTCAAGACATAAATTCCATCGCATTCTCTTCCGACGACCAATTTCTCACAATCGGTAGTCAGGATGCCAAAATCGGCATCCAAAGTCTATCTCGTATCATGGTGGGTATCATGAGGTGTTGGACTTTGACACGTCTGAACCCATCTTCTTTCCCTATAGGCCTCGATCCCATCGTCTCGTTTGCACCCTACCCTTCAGGAACCTTCCATAGTAATTGACGACCCTGTCCTTGAGTTATGGGAGAATGATCAGCTCGAAAACGCAGACAACCTCTTGACCACAGCAATCACCGCGTCCCAGAATCCCACTCATCATGCTCTCGCCAATCGAGCTCTCGTGCGTGCCCGTCTGAAAAAGTGGGATGCAGCACTCGAGGATTCTCGAAGAGTGCGTGTTTCGTTCCTTCATTTACACTGAAGCCCACGTCACTTTATACATTCCAAGGCCATCGATATTGATCCATCCATCATGGCATTCATGGCAAAGAGTGTTGCGCATGTAGGCAAGCGTGAAAAAGACATGGCCTGTCGGACATGCGACATTGCACTCGAGCGCTTCCATTCATCCCATATCACCTTTCTCCTCGTCGTCAAGGTTCGTATTTTCTATCCTCACTTTCCTCTTCGCTGCTCATCCGCTTAGGCAATCATCATATTTATGGCCGGGGATCACCCTGATGCAGTGTCTCGCCTAGACGACCTCATTGCCATGCTCCCTCCCAACTCACTATGTTATACGGTTCAGGTCATACAGAGGCTACGCGGCAAATGTGGCTGCTGACACTCACGACAGGCATACATGCATTTTCTTCTCGGAAACTCACAGATGGAGCGTCGAGCCTACGAGCAGGCGATACGGTCGTTTGAGCGTGCCCGAGCCCAAATACGAAACTATCGCGACCCGGCGCTCTTTGCGATTTCACTAGTAAGATTTTCGTGGCTATATTGCGACGAGTCTGAAGCTCACGATCTGTCGACAGTTATCTGGATGGAAATTCGATAATCTCGACGTCACAATTCGGCAACATCATTGTGAAGCTTTGCATGCAACGGGTCGTATCAACGATTCAGCAGAATCCCTTCTTGAAATGGCAAATACCCTTCAAAAAGACGTCTACACGAACGGGAACAACGTCAAGTGGATTGTCGGTTAGTTCATCTTATGTTTTTTTTTAGTCACATATGTTCAGAACTTCTTAGATTTCACCTATCAGTGTCTCTCGGCTCCCAAAGACAACGGCAGTGTCACCACGCAAGCAGCGGGTCACGAAAAAGAAACTATGCAGCGTAACATCCTCAATCCACCGATCACTGTACGCCTCTTGAAGGAGTGGACGAGTGTGTCCTTGATGACCCGCTCCTGGAAAGATATCTTGGCTGCCGCTACCGATGTCAGTGTATCCGGGGTTTTTTTTCCCATTCCACCTGACATTGTGGGTGTGGAGTTCCTGGTTCCTAGATTTATGGTCTACAGGGCCTTGTGTGAACGTCTGGAAACACTCGACCGAATAATGGATGCTAGCGAATGTTATCGGAAATTAGTGGATGAATTGGGAGAAGAAGTAAATGCGGATGATGAGCAAGGGACATGGGCTCTTGGTGAGTGAATTCATACGACGAAGAGTTGTCGTCGATGCGATCGCCCTGTGGTAGACTTCAAGTCCCATTGCCTGGAAAAGCTAGGGATGCTTGGGGATAGTGCGACAAGTGCTGGAGGACATTATGACGCCACCTGTCATTATTCAGAGGCACTGGCCCTTGGTCCCACTGCCCCACATCAGCTCTACATCAAGCGCAGCAAGGCGCACCTGTCCGCGGGTTCGTGGGAGGAAGCTCTAAATGATGCAAACAAGGTGCATCTGTTTCTCTTACACTAGTTAGCTGCTATTGATCAGATCGACAGGCTATCGAGCTCGATCCCTCGTCTCCATGGGGTTACGAGAGGAAGCATGCTGCTTTACACAAGGGAGGCGATTATGAAAATGCGATACATGCACATGAAGACATGTTTTCATGCATGTCACAATCATCCGACCCAGAGATACTCGGTGAAGTTGTCGACACAGCGTTCAAGGTCACTTACTGACCATGCCATGCAGAGTACCAGCGTCAGTATGTAACTCCAGGGGAGACAAAGACGGCAATCCGGGATGCTGTTCAAGATGCCATCCGTGACTCGCCCCGCGTCTTGATCAATACCGTCTCTGGTCGACTTCTGGATAAATCGGAACAGGCCGCTGCATTCGAGTCACTCCCACTCTTCAACAAATTAATTTCCTCCGCGACGACGCACATCGATCGTGCCAGCATAGTACACCACGTTGCGCAGTACTATCGTTATGCCATGTTCTCACACAAGTGGCAGGGGAATGAGCCATCGTTCGAAGAGGTCATACGCATAGTCGTGTACGATCTCGACGAATCCGCCACTCACAATAAACTCAAGACGTTTTGCATCGTCGTGCGGGACGCAGGTTTGACTTGGGCATGGAGCGATACATGTTGTATCAACAAGGCGGATCATTTCGTACTCCAAGAGGCGCTGGTGTCTATGTTCAAGTGGTACCAGAACTCTGCTCTGACTCTCGTTTTGCTCTGTGGTGTTCGCTCCCCGTCACGACGCGGCGATCTTATTCGGAACATCTGGAACTCACGCGCGTGGACTCTGCAGGAATATCATGCATCAAAGGCAGTCCTCTTCTACAACGAGGACTGGACGCTCTACAGGGAACTCGACGTTCCTAATCACAAGGCGTCACTCGAAATTCTATCCGAAATGGAGGAGGCAACAGGGATCTCGGCACAAGCTCTGAGTGCACTCCGACCCGGCCTAGATGACATACGGACAAAGTTGCGCTTAGCCTCAACGCGGCATACGACCCTCGAGGAGGATGCAGCCTACTCGTTAATGGGTATATTCTGCACGTCCTTGCCAGTCCTATATGGCGAATGGGACCAAGCGCTCGGGCGACTGTTAGCCCAGCTACTCACGAGCTCGGGAGACACAAGCATTCTCGCGTGGACGGGCAAATCAGGCACATTTAATAGCTGTCTCCCAGCCAAGATTGCCGTGTTTAGGGAGATGCTGACATCCCACATTCCCTCTTCCATCCCAGGTGCAGACATGGATATAATCACTGCCAGACTACGTGCTGGTTCGCTCGATCATAATTCCATCGCAAGATTATGTCACCGACTCAATCAGCTTCCTCTACCGGCGTTTATGGGACAGAGGATGAAACTTCCATGCATTTTTTCTCAGCTCGGACCCATGTCGGCCTCTCAGAGTAGGACGGAACGGGTATTTCGCGCGCAGACAGCTTCACTGGGGATGGTGGAGATCAGGACTGACGCAGACCTCTCCCGATTCCGCGCTCTATATCTCGTCCATCCATGGATCGACTTTCTCCTCGACCGACAGTCTGCCGGAAGTCCCGTCGAGCCAATACCCGAAGAGCGACTGAGCTCCTCTTCCTTGATACCCGGGGTACCTGTATCCCCCAGTCCATCCAGCAGCAGCTCGACGGGCGCGAAACCGCCATCTCGCAAAGCGCGGCTCTCGTCGCGCCTGGGGCTGCCGTTTGGCGGCGGACCGTCTTCGAGTTCGTCACGCCTGCAGGACACGGCCGAGTCTGCCCAGTCTGCGTTGGTGCTGCGCGCGGGCGAGAAGGCAAAGCAGATGCGAGACCTCTGTGTGCTGGCGCGACTCGGACTGCCGTTTGGCGCGTTGTTGCTGACGCCGAACCCGGGGAACGTGATGGCGTACAGGAGGGTTTCTGCGGAGAGTTTGGTCACGGTTCGGATTGAGGACGTCACGGCGATGGTGTTGGACAAGGTGGTCAACAACGTTGGGGTCCTGGACGTACTTTGATGGATGAACGTCCTCGAAGCGATACTTGTCAAGTAAACGGCGAGAGAGCCTGAACCACGTAGTATGTACCCTTGATCATTTGACTCAATTACTAGGAATTCAACTTGGCGTCGATCGGATCAAGCTCCCTCCCCCCAGTTCGCATTATAAGTTATGACTTCACGCTGCGCACTGGACCTCTCACTGGCAGCAGATCCATCTGTTGCGGCGCGCTTAGCAGCACATCCAGTGGTGTCCATGAGTGCAGGGTCTGTACACGTGTGAACGTGCCCGGGTGTGCCAAATGGCCGTGAGAATTTAAAGTTGGACATGTTGCCAACAGTCGACCCCAACACATTTTGGAGTCGCAGACTTACACCCTCCCTGGATGTTCTGTTCATTGCGATCATGGATGACCTTGCAGGGACATCGGCCTTCGCTTCAAGCGCTAGTACACGTCTACAAACAGCACTCCATGCAGCCTTGAGGTACCCATGCGGATTCATTGAGGTTTACAGCGCGAGGATAAAAGCCGAAGCGCTCACTCACACCCACGGTTCAACTCGAACGTAAACAGCTCAGTCAAATGGCCACTCTGAAGTGCGTTTCTTAGTGGCAGCTCTCTGAGCAGACGCTGATATTCATAACCCACACACGACGTTACCTTCCTCAGGTCTGCATTTCCGCCTCCTCCAGAAGACCTCACCAAATACATTATTCACTCTGAGTGTCAATACTCGGAGGCTGGGGCCTTCGGCGACGTCTTCAAGTGCGTATACGACGGTAACTTGGGTCGTAAACAGGTATGAGTTTCACAATTTGCTTACCTCTGAGTTTCATTTCACGGCGTTACCTAGGTGGCGGTTAAGGCTTTCCGGTTCAAGTTCCCAGTGGATGCTAACGGGGTGATTGTCAACGTCGACCACGATATGTCTCATTCTAACCTGCCCTGTAGATGGTGCGTCGAGAACTGGGGATCTGGAGAAGGCTGGACCACCCGAACATCGTTCCATTTTTGGGTATTACCACTGGATTTGGCCGGGCTGGTTCCAAATCCTTGGTCTCGTTATGGATGGGCAACGGAACCCTTGAAAGCTTTCTGCGAGAGTATGAGACTCTTGAAGTTGACCATCGGCTGCGAGTAGTGCGTCCCATCTGCGCTGTATCACTGGACTCAATGGATGACCCAATAAACCTTGGCAGTTATTTGACATCGCAAACGGACTACACTACTGTAGGCCCCCCACGTTTGTAACCGTCCTGGGCTAAATAGTCCTGATGGCAGTGCATTCCTATGCCTTGCCTGGACCCACTCCTTCCACCTGCATCCCTAACCCAATACTTCATGGGGATCTTAACTCTGTATGTCACCACCAATTTTTTCTTCATACACTAAATCTTTCACAGGCCAACGTGCTTCTCGATGATGATTATACCGCACGCTTGGTTGATTTCGGTTATGCTTCCATGATGGGAGATGTACCCAATGCATTGCATTACCTCAAGAGATCGTCATGTCGCGCAGGTGCTCTAAGGTGGAACGCCCCAGAACAGGTTTTGTCAACCTCACAGGGTGTATACCGGACAACCGAAAGTGACGTTTACTCCTTTGGGTGTATCGCCCTTCAGGCGGGTCTATTTTGTATTGCACTCGTGCAATTTCTCATCCAATCGTAGGTCTTGTCTGGTAAGCAACCTTGGTCGGAAGTCGGGGAAGATCTCGCTGTTATACTTCGGTTGAGCAAGGGTGAAATACCGGGCCGGCCGGATTCGCGGCCAATACACGACCAGCACTGGAAACTCGTCGAACGCTGCTTGTCACCAATTCCAAACCGACCTACAATGATGACCATTGTATCCTGTGTCGAGCAATTCCTGGAGCATTTTCCCCATTCCCAACCTCTTCGCGACGTCATAGCGTCGCTGCCATGTCAGGACCAACAGTCTGACACAAGGGAGTCTTCGTACTATTCTGCTTCCACAGCATTATCTGGCGACACCGCAACTGGTATTGTCATACCAGGCAACCACGATCATCACGTTTTAAAGTAGGTGACCTTTCGAAGCCCGCCCTCATCCCAAGAAGGCTGACACTCACCCAAAATGGCAGCGGCTCGAGTTCCCCTCATCAACGGGTCAGCAATGGCTTTGGTTTTGGCCAACCTTTGCCTGCTATCTCCGAGTCTGCCACGGGGAGCGAGGGGTGCTTCCCTGCTGCTGCACCTATGAAGGGGCTGCCCAGCCCTTGGGTATTCAGAGTACCCCATCAGTAGGAGAGAACCATCCCGCCTTCTATTTATTCTCGATGGAGTTGATTTCCCGGGAAGGTGAACGGAGATATATGGGCAGTTGCACTGGGGGGTCTTTTGGCATGTGGTATAACAGACTGTAACGGCGTTGTTTTATATATATATATATTTCTCGCTAATCTATTTCTAATCCGTGAGTCCATGCGAGACGTTACTTCCATAGACCCGACCATCGCAAAGGTATTGATTGCTCCAGTGTCTCAATACTTGTCAGCATTAAGTAGACGAACCTGCGTCCTATCTCTTCGAATTCGACGAAATATATACACAAACATGAGCAACCATGCCATGGTCCATCGCCAGACACCCAAAATCAATCGGCAGAAACAAACCTCGCCAGGACCCAGCCTACATCCCTGGCCTGGTACCCAACCCCGTTGTTCCTCGCCTGTACCTTGAGCAAACAGTCCTTGTCCTTTTTGCTCACAAAACACCGTGGTAGGTCGGCAAATGCAGAAGGGTGATCTAATTCTTCCATCACCTCGAAACGATCACCGTCGACGAGCTCGAAGAAGGAGTGGCCGCGATACGGCCCATGAGGCGGAGGGCTGTAGGGTCGAAAAGCCCGAATGGTATACAGCAGCGCAGAAGTATCGCCCGTGACCGATTGCCGTACCCGAGACGAGGGTCGCGAACTGGGTGGGAAGGAGAACCGCATTCGCACGCGTGCTGGGGACACGGGCGACATACCTGATTGGGAGGAAAACGACGAGAGTCAGGTACATTTACACAACTCGGGCAGGGTAGTTGCTTGCTCACCACGCACGGGCGGTGGCTCCGCTAATCGTTCCGCTGGCAGACCGGTCTCATGCGGTGCGGGAGGACGCATGGTGTGTACGGCCAGCCCTCCCGGAATGTGACTCCCTTCCCAGATCAGAAGCATCTGCTGCGCGACTTCCCATTTCATCCGCCAGTTCCTCAACGTTTCCTCAGTTCCACCATAACGTTCGCCCTCCTCCAGCAAGGAGTTGAAAAGGCTCATCCACTCGTTCTTGACGTTCTCGAGGAATCCTTGTATCGTTACACAGATTGCCAGTCTAATCGCCCGATCCATCGCATTGAAAAAGAGAGGCAGTTCGTCCAACATTTTGGAACGAAGAGCGTGGTAACGGCTACGGTTTTTGGACGTATCTGGACGCAGGAATTTCACCAAAGGAGACGAGGACGCGCGGGGTTCAAGGGCGTGCAGTTCATGGAGACGCTGCTTTGGGTTCTCAGTCTGCGCCTTCAATTTGTCGAGGAGTGGAACAAAGGTCGCCTGGAGGTCACTTTCTAGCTTTGTGCAGAGCTCTAACAGAGAGGATATCAGGGAAGTAAACGCATTGTATCCGGAGGGACAGGGTGTTGACGATGGCACAAACCCAAGAACGGTACTAAAGGTAACACCCCATCGATGAAGCGACTCCAGCGAATAGCGGGTATGGACCACCCACTCTTTGACGTCCCGGGCGATGTCATCCAGAAAGGTGGGATATTGGTACAGTCGGCTCTCTAGCTGACCCAATTTGTTCGCTTCCGAGTTTCCGAGCCCATCTATCCCACTAGCAATGGAGGGGATATAGAGGGCTAAGGAAGAAACCTTCTTGTGGCTGTTGAAATTTCTTGCTACGAATTTTTCCATCTGAGCACAGGCTTCAGTAAGCGCTGGTAAGTTGCTCTGAGCGACGCGACTGCTGTCAAGAATAGAGTGAAGCAAGCTACAATACTCCGAGATCCGTCGCTTCGGTTTCTCGAGGAGAGAAGCAAAATCTGGGGTACGACCGTCGGACGGAAAGTGGCTCCGAATATGGGTGGGATAGTCCCAATTCTCTGGGGACATTGAAAGTTTGTGAAGGCGAGCAAGCGCTTCTACATGGGTCCTCAGATAGGTTTCATAAAGAGGCTTAAGAGCTGGGATCTATATTCACAAAGGAGAATTAGTGTGGGGTAACGAGATTTATTACTGTCTCACGAACAATTTGCAGGAATAATTTCCCCACTTCGTCCTCATGGTTACGGCCAGCATCACATGGGCGATCGAAAACCTTCTCCAGGTATTTCACAAAACGAGACGAGAAAGTTGCGATATCAGTTATGTTTCTGAATATGGTGTGCACATCGTCTTCGGTCATCGAAGGATAGGCGAGGCTGGGGGCCGGAGATGGACCCGTTCGAGGGCCTGGGCCAAATTGAGACGTTGACGAACTTGGTGCTTTGCCTCCAATAATGCATTTGTCAGATGAACGGCTCAGCGGCGAAGCTCATCAAACGACAGCCTACCTTGGGCCAGTGGGAGATGTATCTTACAGACCAAATCGAGATCATGAGCATATCTCCGTTCCGAAGAAAGGAGTTCGCGCATGGCATCCGGCTTGCTCGTGCCAGCCTCGTGTGATTTGCGTGCCAGTGGTATGGTGATACTTGGAGCGAAATTGTCTCTGGGGGTTGTTCCCGGGACTAGGGCCATCAGACGCGTCAGTGGCGATCCGTTCATGGTTTTCAGTTGGACGGCGTGTGCTGCCCTATTGTTAGGGCAAAAGGAACCTGGGCGTTAAGAGCAGGCTGGTTGTTAGTCTTTCCAGCGTCATCTTCGGTTCATCCTGGTCGTGAGAGCAAACACTGCATCACTGCCGCATCACACAATTGGTTGGCGACACAGCAAGTTACGTATACAAGAATTCGTCGTGCGGCCTCAACGTTGCGCGGAGAACTGGAGTGTGCGTCTGTTGTGTGAAAGTTTTATTTTACTATTCATTGATCAAGCAACAGAAACAGTGTCGTACTTCGCCACTTCACGTTTGATCCAGACGTGTGTTGTCGTCCCTACCACGATACTAGGAAGCAATTTTCGGTCTTTTGGGTTAATATTACCATATAGAGTGGTAGTATAATCTCTTGCTTGAACTTGCCAGGCTTTTAGGCCGACTCTACATTTCAGTTTTCTGGACAGAGGTGAAAGAGGACCAGCCACTCGGAAGCGTCGCACCACCCATCTGGAGGTCAAAGGCTTGACGCCAGAGGCGGAGGAACTTTTTTTCTTTACCCCACAGAAATGACCTCGAGGCTGGATTTATATGCGCTGTATGCCAGACAAAGTTCCTCCGGCCGCGCGCAGCGTGTCCCCGGGCCATGGTTGTGGAGTGATGGAACGTTCCAAATGGCTGTGCGAACCAGAATTTGCAGGACGAAGTGCATCAATGACCAGAGCAGCCAGTCCTTCTGGGATACTTAGCTAGACATTTTCCCAATTACATTGCACGTTCAAAGTTCAGACGCGTCAATGATGCAAAAGTTACATCGTACAAGGGTCAGCGTTCACAAGAGCCGAAAGGAACCGAACCTCTCCACTGCAGTTGATATCAAAACATGTGTAGATGAGGCTGCAGAAACCTGTAAACAACGTGTGTATGCCCAAAGATTGTTGAACCGAGTTACGGCACCGCCACACTTCCCAACCAGCCAAAAACAAAAAAAAAACAAGCGCCAGTCGAGTCGAGTCACTTGGGCAAGTGTGGCATCTGCTCACGTACCATGGCAATGGACACCTTTCGGTATACTTCTCTATCCAATCTTCGTGGCCGGTGGTCGACAATCCTTTTAGATCAGTGTATCATCGTGTTGCGTCCCCGTGCATTGTGGACCTCACGAACTGCATCGTCAAGGTCCACGCTCAGTACCTGGAAGGAGGCAGCTTTGGCGATGTGTACAGGTGTCAGCTCGATGGTGGTTCGGAGGTTTGACATCACTCACGCCACACCCCGCCTTCTCACGCCTTTTAAAGGTGGCGGTCAAGGCGTTTCGATTCAGGTTTACGCTGGGAGGAGAAGGAGCCGATAAAGCTGCCAAGGCATTTGTAACGCTCAAACATCGAGGCAAGCAGTCTGAAATGCATTACAGATTTTTCGTAGGGAACTCCACGTATGGAAACGATTGAATCACATAAATATCGTTCCATTTTTGGGAGTCGCACATGGGTTTGGAATGCGAAATTCCACCTCCTTTGTTTCCCTATGGATGCCCAACGGTACCCTAGAGAGTTTCCTGTCGCGATACGATGACTCGCTCATCTTGAGACATCGTCTCCACCTGGTGCGTCACCGTGGCGCAGGCGTCCTAATTGTGCTTGATAATCCATCTTACAGCTAAGAGACATTGCAAACGGGCTACATTATTGTAGGTCCTGATGTTATTACTGACAATGTAGAAAAATAACCCCAGTACAGTGCATTCGTTTCCAGTTGTCCACGGTGATCTCAACCCTGTGCGTCAACAATGTAACGGACGATAATAAGAACTAATTGTTTCCAGAACAACGTGCTCCTAGACGCGAACTATAACCCACGCCTTACTGATTATGGCTGTTCTTCCTCACTCGGGGCGACCTCGGAGGGTTCAGCTTACCTCCGAAGATCCACCATGAAATCGGAATCCCTGCGGTGGATCGCACCAGAGCAGGTTTCTTGCAACTCAAAGGAAAGATTCCAAAAGACCACCAAAAGCGACATATATTCTTTCGGCTGCATCACTCTTCAGGCATGTTCACATGGACGGAAGGGAACATCGCGCCGTGTCTGACGCGTGCGCTTGTAGGCCTTGTCCGGAAAACAACCTTGGTCTGAAATACAGGCAGACGCCTCCGTCGTCTTACGCCTGGCTCAGGGTCGGCGCCCTGCACGACCGGAGACGAAACCTATTGAGGATTCGCATTGGGAATTCATCAATATGTGCTGGTCGTCGACCCAGGAGCACCGACCAACAGCGAAACGCGTTGTATCCGCCCTCAGAGCATTTTTAGATCAGCAACCGACGGCAAAACCGATTCGTGACGTGATCATGCCACTTTCATGACAAGATCACTCTTGTTGTCTTGCACGCGTTTTGAGAGTACGATGGGATGTGGAATGCACGTGAGTTTCCATCAGAGTGAATACGTTGAAGACTATACTAGTAGGATCTCTGTGTAGGACTGGGGTTCTGTTCGTTTGCGCCTCTCCCGAGAAAATGTGTTGCAAGCGTCGGTTTTCTTACGAGATTATATTGATATACAGATTGTGAAGCTGGACAGAGATAGATTGCTTGTCCGTACGAAATGCATGCATGCAACTTTTTGTGTGTATCGTGGTCGTTTGAACAGTCCATCGAATAGTGTATGCTACCTCGCTGCCTCGCAAATAGGTGACAGCGAGGACAATATTCGTCTGTGGAACCCAATGCGACGCTTGAACAGAATCTTTCGTTATCGGTATTTTGTTGAAATCGAAGAGACTTGTTGACGGTTCTGATCGCGTGTCTGTACAAAGGTGATAGGTTCATTGCAAAGTTCTGGGTGATCGCATCGTGACAAGTTCTAGGGCACCACAAAATTCTAACGTCTCAAAGGTACAACGATGGATGCAACAAGAGGTCAAACAAAACCACAAAATGTGACACTAGTGGGGTTGGGAGGAAAGGTACCGTACGCAATGTGCTGCACTAGATCTTGTGTAACAGGAATCTTGTAAAACGTCGGAAACCTGCCCGACACCGTGATACCGCTCACGACCTTAACATGTGTTATGCATTGTGCCAGAGCGAGGGGGAAAATGTGCTCGAGCCCACCTTGGCGTCGATTGGATCTTTACCGGCTTTCATCCTCTGCTCATTGTTGGTGCTGAACGCCGCTATGGCTTGAATGACGATTTGAGCTACCGGGTCGGCACCTTGATCCATGTGGCCACCGCGCCTGTCCTCTTGAACGACCAGCAAGACGACGTCTTGATCGTCCTCACGATCCACGAGGCAGACATCGGTTGTCGCACATCTCTGCTCGCCGCAAACGACAAGCCCCAAATCTCGCCGAGTGTGCACCGCACGATTGCCCGTGACGTGGCCCAGGGCATGCAGGAGCTCGACGACGAGCGCGACGACCTGCGCGTGATCCGAGTCGCGACGCGTGTTGTCCACCAGGTCGAGCGTGGCGGTTTGGGGGTCGGTCGCATCGGCCGCGCTATAGGCTGTGAGAAGCTCTGGGTCCTCCACGTTCGGTTCGGGTAAGACCTGGAAGCCGTAAAAGGTGATTGGGTCTTGGCGTTGACATTTGATGTTGTACGCGGCTAGGTCGATTTTGGTCCAGTCAGCTCCAGATTTCGCGGTGCGAAGGAGATTTGCCATGGTCGTGCGAAGGAAAGCGGGGCGAGCTGATGAATGAGCGCTTTGAGCGCTTTATGTAGGCCCTACTTTGTTTGATCATGATTGGTTCTCGGAAGTAGCATCATATCTGTGTCTCAATGAGCTACAGTGGAGTTTCGCTGTGCGAGACCCAATTTGCATGTCTATCACACGGAGTTCCGCTTCTTGTAAGACCTCCGTTGCTTTGGCTGCTCACCTCAATCTCAAAGATATCTAAACCCCGTAAGTTGATTCATGTCGACTCTAGTTCATGTCGATGAATTCACGAGACTCGACACTTGGTGCAATACCCTTCCTCTCACGCATTCTCTTCCAGTCGAGATCCTGCAAGACATATTTATCTACTGCACTAATCATTGTTATTACGAGCACCAGCGTTGTGTCGTTCCGAAAGTGCCATGCCGAGTCAACATTTCGTATGTTTGCCGTTATTGGCACGATATCGCTTTGGAATGCCCAGCGTTTTGGGGATACATCTTTATCGCATCACAGCGCTGGACAGAAGAGCTATTGCACAGATCGAGACAGGCCTCACTGAAGATATCCATAAACTTTCGATCGCTGCCATCCACATCCCGCTCGCTGAGTAATCTGGAGAAAGTGATGGACCGCGTCGAACATATTGAAGAGCTACGTCTGACCCACCTCCCAACCCCACGCGTTTATCAGGTTCTCTCCAAACTTTCCTCGCTTGCAATCCCTCACATTAAGCATCGGTTACCCGGGGTCCTCACAACCATTGCACATTTCAGGACATACACCCATCCTCCGCACACTCGAGCTCTCATGGTGTCCGGTGTTGTTGCAATCACTCAGCCTGAACGCTCTCACGAGTCTTCGTCTAAACAGTGTTCTTCGTGGGTTTCAGCAAAACGTGAAGGACTTCCTGGTTACACTGAGGCGCATGCCAAACCTCAAGGATCTACACCTCTGTAATTCCTTTCTCAAAGAGTCTGGTTTTTCCTCTAGCGCAATGTTCACGGCCTTCGAAAAAATCGATCTACCCCATCTTTCTCGTCTTTTTCTCGACGCGTCAAGCTCGATGGTGGTTTCATTTCTTTCTTGCGTAAACATTCCATTGAAAACAAACGTCTGGTTATCACTTCTTGATCTCAAATCAGAAGATTGGAACCCTTTCGACTTGTATTCACTTTTGGCAGAAAGATACAGCATGGTTGGGAATCCAAACCTGTCTGGCCCAGTGTTCCGTTCAATTATCCTCGATCACCCATTCCGACTCACCTGCAGTTCGTATGAACATACTCCAACCCCCTTATCGCCAGACAACGTGTGGGAATCTGAAACTCCTTTTCACATTTCGTTGGATTTATTCATGCATGACATAGAGGAGGCCCTCCTCAGGGTCCGTCACTCCTTGCCTCTTTCGAATATTCAGAGCCTCTATGTCTTCGAACCCGAATTTGACTTGGTCTTTTGGACAAGGTTGCTTGGCTGTCTTCCAGATGCACGGTACATCAGTATAC
This sequence comes from Boletus semigastroideus, assembly GCA_038090295.1. NCBI lineage: Eukaryota > Fungi > Basidiomycota > Agaricomycetes > Boletales > Boletaceae > Boletus > Boletus semigastroideus. Next base: position 26,328 of record JBBPMK010000264.1, read on the forward strand.
ATGGGGGCATAATGTCAGGTTTATCTATGTTCGGTCCTGATCCCCCAGGCATGCAGGAACAAGATGAACTCGCCGTCGATGCTGGACGTCCGTGTCGCTTCATGGCACCCCTTCTGGGGGAGCTCGAACTCGAGGAGATTATCTTCCAGCTGGAAGGTTATTGTCCGATGCCATTTCTGACGACGCGCGACGATCTGTTTTATCAACTGTCACAGCGGCAGGGCTCATGCGGTCGTTTCACCATGATTGATTGTGAGATGCTTAACGGATTGGTTAACCGGAATGGGACGATGGCGATTTTCGCTTGATCAGACAGTCGGGTATGTGTGCGGCGTATCCGAGGAAGACGACAAAACAAATAGCGATGGGGAAGATGGTCAAGAGGAAGATGGCGATGCGCTGGAAGAAAACGACGAGGATGCTGTTGATCTCTGCGCTGGTGTAAATAACCATGATGAGGACTCCGAATAATGAACCGATTGGGTATAGACTTATATTATCGTGACGTTCGCTGATTCGGAATGTGGTCCAACTTATGCATGTCATGGCCAATGGCTATCAGCGAGTCTTTGAGTGCAGGGATGAACTTTAGCACCCGAAAGGGATCCTTCAATGCTTGTCATCGCTTGGTCCAAACTACCATGAACTCGAGTATGCACGTTGTTCCTCGCCGCAGAGACGTCTGACTCTGTTGAGGAGCATTGGTCCTGGCATTTGTATAGACCAATATAGTTCGATGATATCGGCACATGGGCTCCACACTACGCGTCTACGAGGTTTCTATGCCATTGTTTCCATTAGAGTTTGAGTTAGAGGCGCGGGTCAACAATAGGTGATAATTGCACTAGCTATTTACATGCAGTTTTGGCCAAAAATCTTATTAGTCCTCTCAACTAGCGTTATCAGGACCCTCATAGACTACCAAGTCAAGTACTGCGATAAAGATTCTGGGTGCCGAGCAAGTGACCAACCGATAGGTCAACATAAAAGAAAAGTAACCTCACAAGGGTCCGACGAGCTGCTTCAACTTGAACTATCTGCCAGCGCTCATCCGGGCCTCCTGAGCTGCAGAGTGTCGCTTAGAGACCAATGCGTGCAGCACGTACCTTGGTTGGCACCCGTCGCAGCAACACGGACTGCCTTTCTTGCTCGTCTGGGCTGGCCTCGACATCGTCGTTGATTCCTCCCAGGACAACCCGATCTAGTAGATCCACTGAATCAAGCAAACCTTTCCCAAACTCGAGGTCATTGCCGGCAACATCGTTACGCATGAGCAAGCCACCAACTTCATCGTAGGTGGGTGGCGGCTTGATCTGTATCACCCAAGAGATCATGGTCATCGGATGCCGCCAAGTTTGCGAGCCAATTTGGCGTGCTTTCATCGCAGATAGGGGATCATCAACGTGGGGCAGATGGGCGGGCTGTGGACGGGCACGACCGAAGCGCTAGATGAGTACTTTCACCATGATGGCAAACACGTTAAGGCATATCGCTGCATGGGCAGCCTCGAGGAGGTGGAAACGAGCACGTCGGATCCCTCGCGCGCGGCGACGGCACGCTACTTTCTCGAAGCACCGGAGGTCAGGGTGGCACAGGGCGTACGTCAAGGGACATACAGGACAACGGAAGCGTCGAGGCGTTCGTACCGTATTTGGATGTGAGCGTGAAGCACAGTTTTCAGGACATTGAGGTGTGGGTGTGGCTGCATTGAAGAATGGTGTCGGGCGGGCAGGGTGCGATTCGAGCTAAGGACTGCAAGTGCGCAGGTCAAGGGGGCGTGCATGCATTGAATTCGTGCGTCTGCCTCTTTTTCGTGGTGCATGACGGGGACAGGTACACCAAGTGGTTGTATGCTTGAGAGGGCCATATACATATCCTAGGTATATTTGGATGCTAACGATGTTGACGTATCGTCGTTTTCTACCGAGGGAGGGCAAGTCGTGAAGCGTTGCTTCGGGATCATTAGGCTTGTACGGTCGCGGCGAATCTCACTGTGAGCCACTGGACTGCAACGCGTGTAACGGTTGAACCTTTTGATCTAGCTCAGGTGCGTTTGTGTGCTCATGGCCCGCGGGTTGTTAGGACTTGGCTGTCATAATTGGCTGGGAAAAAGATGGCTCAATAGAGCTTCTTCCGTGTTCGTTCACCTCGAAATCACACTGCTTTGTCTGCTCACCTCAACCTCAAAGATATCTGAACCCCGTAAGCTGCCAAGTGTCATTTTCATGGAGGTGCTGATGTTGCAACACATAGCGTCTTTCCTGAACCACTCATGTCGCCCCAAGTTCACGTCGAAGAATTTACGGGACTCAACGCTCGGCGTCCTCTCGCGCATTTGTTTCCAGTCGAGATCCTGCGAGACATATTTATCCGCTGCGCCGATCAGTGTTACTACGAGCACGAGCACTGTGCTCAGTGTGCTGTTCCGAACGTACCATGCCGAGTCAACGTTTCGTATGTTTGCCATTATTGGCGCAACGTCGCCCTGGAGTGCCCAACGTTTTGGACATACATCTTTGTCGCATCGCAGCACTGGACAGAAGAGCTATTGTACAGATCGAGACAAGCCTCACTGAAGATATCCATAAACTTTCGATCGATGCCCCCATTCCGCTTGTTGCGCAATCTGGAGACATTGATGGAGCACGTCGAACGTATTGAAGAGCTACATTTGACACGGCTTCCAACTTCACATGTTTATCAGGCTGTCTCCAAACTCTCCTCTCCCACTCCTCGCTTGCGATCCCTCACATTAATCATCGAGTACCAGGATTCCTCACAACCATTGCACATTTCAGGACATACACCCGCGCTCCGTACACTCGAGCTCTCATGTTGTCCGGTGCGGTTGCAATCCTTTAGCCTGAATGCTCTCACGAGTCTCCGTCTAAACAACTGTGTTCCTTACGAGTTTCGGCAAAACGTGAAGGACTTCCTGGCTACACTGAGGTGCATGCCAAACCTCAAGGATCTGCACCTCTGTAACTCCTTCCTCGAAGAAACTGGTTTTCCCTCTCGTGCAATGTTCACGGCCATTGAAAAAGTCAATCTATACAATCTTTCTCGACTTTTTCTCGGTGCGTCATGCTCGACGGTGGTTGTGTTTCTTTCTTGCGTAAATATTCCGATGAAAACAAACGTCTGGCTATCACTTCTTGGTCTCACATCAGAAGATCGGAACCCTTACGACTTGCTCTATTCACTCCTGGCAGAAAGATACAGCATGGTTGGGGATCCAAACCTGTCTGGCCCAGTGATCCGTTCAGTTACCCTCGACCACCCATTCCGACTCACCTGTAGTCCGAATGAACGTACTTTCACCTCCCTATCGCCGGCCGAAGTGTGGGAATCCGATTCTCCTTTTCACATTTCATTGGATATAGACTGCATAGAAAAGGCCCTGCTCAGGGTCTGTCGCTCCTTGCCTCTCTCGAATGTTCAGAGCCTCTATGTCTTTGAACCCGAATTCGACTCCATCGTTTGGACAAGCATACTGGGCTGTCTTCCGGATGTGCGGTATATCGGCGTACATGGGGGCACGATGACAGGTTTTTCCATGTTCGCTCCTGATCCCCCAGGTATGCAGGAACGAGATAAACTCGCTGTCGGACGTCCGTGTCGCCTCATAGCACCCTTTCTGGAGGAGCTTGAGCTCGAGGAGACTGTCTTACAGCTGGAAGAAGGTTCTTGTCCGGTGGCGTTTCCGACGACGCGTGACGATCTGTTCTATAAACTGTCTCAACGGGAGGGCTCATGTGGTCGTCTTACCATGGCTGACTGCGAGATGGATAATCATATGGTTGACCTGGTTATGGAATGGGACGACGGTGTTGTTCGCTTGCTTAGCCAGTCGGTGTATGTGTGCGGCGAGCTGGAGAAAGACGATGAAGTGGATGGAGCAAATACTCGTGACGGGAAAGATGGTCAGTGGGAAGATGGCGATGCGCTGGAAGGAGAAGACCCTTGCGCAGATGTAAATACGGACTCAGAATAATGGACCGATTGGGTGGTATAGACATGTATTGTCGTAACGTTCGCTGGTTCGGAACGTGGTCCAACTTATGCATGTCACCCATTGTTAGCTCGCGCCTCTTACTCAGACTGTCACAATTCCATAGAAACCCGGTAGACGCGCACTGCGGAGCGTGCCATGTGCTGATATCATTGAGCTACATGGTCTATATGAGGGCCAGGACCGAGCCTCCCCGGCGGAGTTAGACTCCACGGTGAGGAACAACGCACATACTTGGACTCGTGGTACGTAGTTTGGACCGAGCAAGACAAGCGTTGACGTTGAAGGGTCCCTTTCGGGTGCTGAAGCTCATCGTTTGCGCTTGAGAGTGTACTCGCTGATAGCCATTGACCATGGTAATTGCATTAAATAATTGTTTGCATACAGTTCGATTTTAGTTTGGTGAAAAAAATCATGTTAGTCCTCTCAACAAGCGTCATCAGGACCCCCATAGATGACTATGTCAAATACTGCGAGAAGGCTTCTGTGTGCCGAGCGAGATCAACCAACAGGTCAACATAAAAGGAAGGTAACCTCATATGGGTCCGCCACGCTGCTTCAACTTGAACCGTCTGCCAGCGCTCATCTCTGTCCGAGCTGTAGAGTGTCATTTAGTGACTAATGCTAATCCTATGTTCTTGTTTCTGCTTACTATTATTATACCACGTATCTCGTATGAC
>JBBPMK010000265.1:0-30995 GCA_038090295.1 Boletus semigastroideus
GAAAGAAAGAAAAGAGTCCCGTCACGTCCCTCCCCCCCTTCTTTTGTTCATCAGCGCGCGTACGGATGGAAAGCGTGTTGTCCGCGCGTCGACATCCGAGAAGGACCCAGTCCCACGTTCATCGCCATACGACCAGCGTTTGCGCCAATGCCTGCACCAACGCCCATCCCCGCCCCACCGACACCCATTCCCTGTCTCATCCGCATCCCCACGTTGCCCCCCATACCCATCGCCGCCGCACCAGGCTGCCCCATCATCCCCATCCCCATTGGCCCATTCATCCCCATGCGCATCGCCATCGGGTTCATCCCGCCCATAGGCCCTATCCCGGGTACCATGCCCATGCCGCCCATGCCGTTCATGCCGTTCATACCCACCATGCCGTTCATCCCGCCCATCCCAGCACCGCCGCCCATGCCGTGCATCCCGCCACCCATACCGCCCATACCGCCCATGCCCATCGCCATGCCCATCATCATCGGGTTCATCATGTTCATGCCCGGGACACCGCCCATGTTGGGCGACATCTGGTGCAGCATGCGTTGGTACAGCATGGACGCGGCCGGGTTGCCCGCTTGCTGTGGGTTGAAAGCGGCGATTGGGACGGCCTGCGTGCGGACGTCTTGGTCGTTGTAATACGGGTCGCGCGTCGCAACCGCCAAGTTCCGCGCTTGGTCGCGTTGGCTGCGAGGCTGGGCAGCCTTGACCTCGATCTACGGTGGAGTCGCGCATTGGCATTGGCATCGTTCGTCTCCAAGAGTGGGAAAAGAAAAGGAAACGCTTGCCTGCTTGTCGTCCAGCATGAGACCCAACTTGCCGACGAACTGATCCGAGTTCGTCGCATCCTCGAACGTGATGAACCCAAAGCCTTTGGAGCGACCTGAATCTCGGTCCACCATCACCGTCGCATCGACGACCTTGCCAAACGTGGAGAAGAACTCGCGCATCGAGTCTGCGGTGGTGGTGGGGGAAAGCCCGCCGACGAAATAACGCGTGTTTCGCATGTGTTCTTCTCTTGGAATGGCACGTTTGGGGTCGATCTGTATGACTTGGTCAACGTGGAGAGGATAGTAAACGAAACTGGCGGCTGACCGATTTGCCGTCTAAAATATGTTCGCGGGCAAGGACAGCAGTGACGGACTCTGCCTCTTCAAATGTAAGAAAGGCAAACCCCCTTGACCGCCCGTCGGGATCGCGCATGATGGTGCATGCATCCACCTTTCGAGACAGCATTAGTACCTGCATATCACTAACATACCCCATTCTACACAGCGCCGAAAAAAATCGATCACCTTGCCGAATTCCGAAAAGTATTTTCTCAAACCGTCTGCTCAGACAAGGGAAGGGGCATGAGAGTGTCAGTGAGAAAAGCGTTGAATTCTATGTGCGCGGAGTGTTATACCATCTGTAGTGTCCCAGTTAAGGCCTCCAATGAACATTTTGCTATCGGGTTCCGTAGGCAATGGAGTATCGAGATATTTAGAGTAGAGCAGTGAGAGAAGCAACGTGAGACGAGTCGTCGAGGTCCAGCGGTATGCGGTATCGTGAAAGCGACACAAAAGAGATTAGCGACCAGAGGTACGGTGAGGTAGCGACCAGAGTAAGCAAGACAGTGGCCAATAACACGAGAAGAGAGACAGAGAGAGATAGCAAGCGAAAGAGATTAGCATGGCAATGAAAGACAGTCGGTAAAGAAAGAGAAAGGGCAGGGAGATGCGAGCAGCATGAGCATGTACAGTCTAATGAAAAGGAAAACTCCTTTGCGCGTTCCATGACACTATCGCGGACGGTACTTGGAAGGGGGATAGATGTACAACGCATGCTAGGCACGTGCGAGCGGGGTAGGAGGCCCTTGGGCGAGCAAGCACCAGGTCGTTGCGAGGAGAAGAAGCGCTTACCCTTCGTCTTTCATTTCGGACGGCCGTATCGGCCTACCTTGTGAGTTACGGTCGGGGGACCCCTCGTGGGTCGCGATTGCGGAAGGGGCCGGTTGTGGGTTCGGGGGAAGGGCGGTCCGCTGTTGCCGTTCTTGGCTAGGCGTTTGTTGGTAAGCAGAAAACTGTCGCGCCACTTGAGCAGAATATGACAATCCCAAGGGTTCCATGGTTGTTGGTTTGGGTGGAAGCGTACCGGTTCCGGAAGACTCGAGCTTGGCTGTTGACGTCGACGTCGTTGGTGTTGACTCGGAAGGCTTTTCAGGTAGCGAGGAGGAAGCTGGCTCGACGGGAGATTGGTACTCGTCGTCCAAGGGGACAGTGAAACCGTCGTCGTATAAATCTGTGTAGAGAGACAGACAATGTGAGGACATCTCCGGTACGTTGGAGGAATTCGGTCCTACCTCCATAAAGATCAGAATCAGAATTCTCCTTCTTTACGGCCATTTTGTGCGGTTCTGGCCTTTGTCTTGTGCGTACTCGCTGCTGGTTGGTGGTGGTGGTGACCAGTGAAAGAGAGAGAGAGAGATTGGCTCCACAACATCGGGGGGAGTCACAGTCACAGTAACACGGCCAAACAAATGAAAATGAAAATGCGATAAATAAGTGAAGAAAAGAAAAGTCCCAAGTACAGAACAGAACAGAACTCAGAACTAGTATACAACATGGTGCCATCAAGTCAGGTCTAGTGTATCAGTGGACACCATTGACCAGCCGCTCTTCTCGAAGATGTTGTGCCGTGCGCTCTGCAGCCGCATCATAAACATACCGCGTTGGCTGACGTCTGGGCCATATTCCAGTCTCATCCGAGTCTGAGTCAACCGCAGAATAACGGCAGACGTCATCCTTGCCAAAGAGCGCATTGTTCGATTCAACTTCTGTCAAGGTTATTTAGCATCATATATCAGGTCGAAAAGAGACCTAGTACCGTCAGGTTCCTCGACGATCCGCCGTTTTCCGAGGGCTTTAGCGCTCGGCCGGATTGGCGTGCGGCCGTCTTCGTCGTTAACAATGCCCTCTTCTATGTTCATCCTCTCTACTGCGTCTGATAGAGGTTCTTTCTCGCTGTCACCCGAACCTTGTCTATGGGGCCGTCCAGGAACTCGGTCTGGCGAAGGCGTACGCGAGGTTGTCACGACCTGCGCTGGTGAGCGAGGACCGAGTGGATGGGGCGGGGCGAGCAGTGTCGGCGTATTGGTCTGCGACCCATAGTGTGGGTTGGGAGGGAGGTTCTGTGCCAGTGCACTTGGCACAAGATTAGGGGGAATGCGAGGAAGAGGGTGGTTTGGCGAAGGCACGACCGCTGGCAATTCGAAATGGGACGCTGCGGTCGGTGATGGAAGTGGCGGCGATGGTGCGTTGTTGGAAGAACCTGTAAAGGCACCTGGGGGCTCCGCAAGGTAGTCTTCATTTAATTGCTGCCGAGACTCATCTCAATATGGATGGTCCACTGGAAACAACGGATGAACCTACGCGTCTATCGAGTCTAACCTCTTTCTTACTCTTCTCCTCTGTTGCACGTTCGTTTGCAACCCTGGCGAGGTCGTCATACATTCGCAGGGCTGCCATGAGCGATTCGTTTGCATTTAGCAGGGCGGCCAGCAACTCTTCTTCGATTGTGAATTCGTCTGGCACGTCCTCCCTATTTGCAACGTCGATATCTTGTTGGGACTCGTGCATGACGGAACGAGTTCGAGCACGCGCAGCCCTGTCAGCTCGAGATCGTTCTGCACCTGCAGTCGCCCAAGGTATCTGAGTATAAATTAATTCCTGAGACGAACGGCATTTATTGAGAAACTCCTGGTGCAAGCGTTCGTTCAAGGTCAAACACAACAAGACGGCGAGCGCGCACGGGAATCAAACCAGCGTCGAGAGCGTCTGGTTTGGCAAAAGCCAAGGATTGGGATAGCAAGTCGGCATTACCGCGAGCAATCTTGCACTCTTGGAATAATCGTCGCATATCCTCTTCGGGAGGAATGACGCGTTGTTGATAGGGTCGACGGCTCTGTGTCTGATGGTTCAATTAGGGGGGATGAAACGGAGGATGTACATACCGGTGGACGTTCTGTTGGAGGGGGTGTGTGGGAGAGATCTTCCTGAGAGAATGACTGAGCGAAGATAGGCGAATCGAGAGAGTATTGGGAGAGTGGACGTGGATGAGGGGGGACAGGAGGACTGAACATGACGTCGTCTGTATCGAATGGAATGCCCGAGTCAGGCTTGTCTGCGGGTTTCAAACGACACCAAAGGCTGCGGAAACCATCCTTGTCTTTATCTTTTCCGAACGACTGAGATCCTGATAGGATGGGTGAATGAGAGGGGATGGAGAACATGACAGGACGTACGAGAGGATGTGATGAATGCGGCGGCGGCAAGGACCTCCATCAGACGTTCGCGGACGACGGGTGATGTGCGTGAGGATGTGAGGACGTCATCGAGTGCGTCGATGAATTTGCGCTGAGAGATTTGCAGGATGAAGACGTCTGACGCATTTCGAAGCATGATCGCCCATAGCTATTTTACAGAGGATGAGGATGAGGCGAAACAGGCACCAGATGACACGCACCCTTGCAGCAGCCAATTGGGCCTTTGGTTCAGCATACCTGAGGGGAGGGGAGGTCAATAAAAAAGACGCGGAGAGTGGAGAGACTTACTTGAATTCACGACGGAGGGCTCTTGCAGCTTCCTTGGCGTTTGCCTCGTTTGCGGACGCTCTCTCGCATACGTCGAGGACGATGGTCCAGTCCTCTGACGCTGTGGCGGTGAGATAGCCTACAAGGTGGTGAGCAAATGGGAATGTCGAATGGGGAGAGGGAATGACCGATCATGCGAGTGAGCTCGGAAGGGTTATCGTCGTCGCGCCGATCTTTCTCGCGAACGCGATCCTTGTCTCTCTCCTTTTCCTTGTCCACCCTCCACTTTTCCTTGTCTCTGTCTCTGAGCATGCCGTCCCAGAAGCCCTTGCGCTCCTTCCTGTCTAACCGAACTGACTCTGTGAACGAGTGGTGGTCCTCGGACGGATCTGGAGTGGGCGAGGAGTCCTGATGGGGATCGAGGGCCTTGAGTATCCCGAGGGCGGCGACTCCGACGGGCGGGGACTTTTTCCGGAGTGTGCGGTCGTCTGCTCTCTGGCTACGATTGACGGGCTGGACGGAGATGGTGTTGGATGTGATGCTAAAGGGGGAGGACGAGCGGGGCGAGATGGGTGCAGCGTTGGCGGGGATCTGGGGGGAGTTGGCGGGCTGGGCGAGCGATGCGAGGGAGGAAGAGCGGGAGGGAATGACAGGGACGATGAATTGCTGCTGTTGCGAGCGGGGACTCGGTACGCGTACGGCGTCTTCCGTCGAAGCGGGTGCGAGGACTTCCCAATGATCGTCTCGTTGTCCGGTGCGAGAGACGGCGTAGACGGGCGTCGGCGGTGCGAATGCGCCATGATGAGCTGACACGGCGTCCTGGAGAAGAACATTGAGATTCGATCGACCAGAACCAGAACCAGAACTGAACTTGCCTCGTCAATATCAAAGTTTTGTGCGAGCGGCGTCACCTTTGCTGGTTTTTGTCTGTCGCGAGCAAAAAACTTTTGCAGCTTCATCACGAACAAAAAAAAAATCGATAACGACGAGGACAACGACGACGACGACGAGGACAGCAACGACAACGACGAGATGATGATTGTCCTCTTTCCTTCAAGGCTGTGCTACACCGCTCACATTGACACGTGACATCACCGGTACAACGCCCCGTCCCGTCCGCTCACCCAACACGACCTCCATAGCCGCGTCCAGCCCCGCCAACGTGGTCTCGAAACTACACACGCACGGACAATCCACAGCATCGTACGGCCCACAGCTCGCCAGCACGACGATCCGACCGGCACAGTGCTGACGCACCTGGTTCAGATACGCGACCTGCCACGAGTCGGCGTCGTTCGCATTCCGCGTCACAAATACCACCAGCGACGCCGCTCTCGCAGCACGGCCGACCACCTCCGCCCGCACTCGCTCCTCGCGCGACGAATATACCAGGTGCTGCGTGTTCTCTCGCCGCCTCCGTACGCTCGCAGCAAACGCAGCGAAGTGCGGCCCTGCTGCGCTCTCCGGCACCTCTGGTGTCAGCACCAACACCGCCCCGCGCATCGCCGTCGGCAACGGTCCTCGCAGGATTGCCGTAGACGCCTCGTACGCGGTCCTGCTCAGCTTGGCGTGCTCGTCCACCATCTTGCCCAGTCTCTCCTCATCCAGTTCCCCAAACACGCTCTCCCACGTCCCTGCAAACCGCCTCTTTAGCTCACCGATCCGTCTCCCGCTTTCCCTCAGTCCATCCAGCGACAGCGCACCTCGCTTCACGGCCTCGTATGTCTCCTCGATTGCACCCTTTTGCAATCCCATCCTGTGGCAAATCATCGCCACGTCCGCACCCGCTTGCAAACTCATCACTGCCCCTGTCGGCGTCGTGTACTTGTTTGCGACCGCGTTCATCTCGAGGCAATCCGTCACGATCACCCCGGTGAATCCAAGTTGCTCACGAAGCATCCCTGTCGTCACCATCCGCGAGCACGAACATGGCGTCTCGTTTCCTACGACCAACGGCAACGCCATGTGACCCGTCATGATGGTCGCAACCCCAGAGTCGATCAGTGCTCGGAAGGGGACAAGCTCCGTCTCGCGCAGCTCCGGCTCGCTCTTCTTGATCACCGGTAATGCAAGATGCGAGTCCACGTGCGTGTCCCCATGCCCCGGGAAATGCTTTGCAGACGGTGCGATACCGCCCTCGGTGAGTCCATTGCTCACTTGCACAGCGTACTTGGTCACCTCCTGTGGATCTATCCACTCGTAAAAAAACACACTTTCTCCATGCAGTACGTGATACTCACCGTCACCAAATGAACGTACCCCTGTATGTCATGTCATGGTTGGCATATGTCGGTCATGTCAACTCTATCTGCTTACCGATCACCGGATTCCGATGATCCGAGTTCACGTCCGCAACAGGACTGTACGCCCAATTGATCCCAGCAAGCTTCATCTCCTTGGCCGTGGCAAGCGAACATGCTCTCGCAATCTCTGGATCTCCCGTCGCAGCAAGTGCCATTGCCCCGGGACTGTTCGTTCTCAGCTCAGATCTGGCTGTCATGGATCGAAACTCACAACTGGGTCCCGGCGGTGTAACTGGGGGTGGAACTAAACGCGGACACGAGTCCATTGCGACCGTCAAGCGTCGATAAAAGATGTCGGATCGTACTGACCGTTCTCTTGATCGATCCCAATCATGAGGGGCTGGGCATGTCCACAGTCCTTGGCAAACTGCTGCAAGCTCTTGACGAGTCCATGTACTTGTTTGATACCTGCATGTATGGTTAGGTCGATCGAACGAGCAACGGGGTTGCGAGCCACTTTGGACGTTTCTCCTCATGAGGATAAAGTTGCTGTAGAGACTGGGTCAGTGGGAAGACGATCACCTGGTTGAGAGGGACCTACCCGACGTGATAATCGCGAATGAGTGTCTTTGCATCGTCGCTGATGTCGTGGCCATGAAAGCCAAAGACAAAGTGCTACCAAACGTTCATGATCGATCGATCGGTCCAATGTAATCCAGATTACCTGTCCAATCTCGCGTTTGTCTGCTTCAGTCAAGGTGACCATGATGGGAGTGTGCCGGCAAGAGCAGTATTTACCAAGTCCCCGTGGGTACTTCTCACAATGTCAGAACGTCCACCACCGAAGAAACCACGACTCCACTTCCAAGGCCCGGACGGCTTTCAAAAATCCAAACCAGTCTCGCGCGTTTACAAGCTGCCAGAGAGCGTCACCAAGTTCGTCTCTGCTTTCGACGACCCAGTCAAGAATCCTGTCTCCGCGCGTTGCAAACAACCTCCTCTCAAGGTGCTCAAACCCCCTCCTGCACCGACTTCCAGCACCAAGTCTACCTCCAGTTCGCTCCAACCGAGCGAGAAACCCAGGTCGGTTCTCAAACCGCCTCCTGCACCCAATGCCACCCCGAGTTCGCTCCAACCGAGCGAGAAACCCAGATCTGTTCTCAAACCGCCTCCTGCACCCAATGCCACCCCAAATTCGCTCCAACCGAGCGAAAAACCTAGATCGATTCTCAAACCGCCGTCCATGCCCCCACCCAAGCCCTCCATGGCACTCAAACCCCTCGCACCCCCACTCATGCCTTCACACCGCCCTCCATCGCCAAAGAAACCAATGAAGACGATCCGCACGACCAACGTCGCCCAAGCCACTGATCCGACTAAAGAAGGTACCGGCGCAGAGCTGCTCTCGCTCTTCCTCCAGCAGCACGGTCACACATTCACCTCCTTGACCGACCGGGAGCTCCAGCGAGGCGTCATGGTGAGCCCCGACAAGCGCTCGCGTGGAAAAGACCCCAAGTTTGTTCGGTACGTCGATCACTCGTGCACTACCTACCTACATGCTTACTTACACGCGCCATGGTACAGCGGGGGCCTCGCCGAACGCATCCAACACCGCATCGCGTGCACCAAGACCGACTTTGTGCTGTGGCGACGCCAGATGGAGCAAAAGATGGAGGCGGGGGCCAAGGTCGCGTCCGACATGGAGCTCCGCATTCTCCGCGTGCTCGACGTGGCCAAGGTCCCCGAGCGTACCCGGTTCGCGCGTGCGACTGTGACAGGCCCCCGTGCTGGCCTGGCGCTCTGCCGCCTCACGCGCCGCCACGCACTCACGAGCGGGGACCTCGCGCTGGGCACGTACGTCGTCGTGTTCAGTTTTGCGCCATCGCAGGGCGGGGGTTCGGTGGTGAGCAGCGTGGAGCGGTTTGCGGAGGGGAACGAGGTGTTGGTGTGGTTGCCGTGGCACAAGGTGGAGCTGGTCGGCGTCGGGCTCTTGGACATGTTTCGGGCGCTGGACCCGTTGACGCCGCCGCGTAGCTTGCTCGTCGTGTCTAGATTTTGTCTCGTCGCGCCGAAACGGCCTCGTCAATGCGATCTCTAGTGCCCACGTGACCGCGTCGTGTCTTCGTTTCTGACCACCATCACCATGCCCCGTAAAGCCTCGCGCTCGATCAACGTCGTCGATGACGACGACGATGCCATGTCGCAATACAGCAAGGCACCCGACGGCGATGATCTCGAAATAGAGTCTGTTGCACGTCCAAGTCCCCCTGCACGCGACTGACCCCCACAGGATGTACGCCAAAGCCGTCGCCGAGTTCAAAGGTGCGCACGACGCCCCCAACCGTCTTTTTGTTTACACGCATACATGCACGTTGCAGTGACGTGGCAAAAACAAAAAAAGGAAAAAGAGAGACGGTTCTTGAAAATGGCACAAGCTGAGCTCGATCAACACGTCCGTGGCACGCCTCGCGTGTTGTCCTCCTCGCTCGCCCATGACCGTCTGTCTCTCTTTGAACAGGTCGAACGGAAGCAAGCGCAGATCAAGGGGATCATGAAAGACATGTGAGGGCGCATACATTCACCTTGGCGTGTCGACGCGATCCATGTTCGCCGCGTTTCCAGGGAAGAGACGTACCAGGATTTCATGTCCAAGTATGCTGCCATCGAAGACAAGAAACAGGAGGTGCTCGTCAAGATTGTCGACGCGCAGAAAGCGCTCGTCGTACGTCTCGTTTGTTATCCGTGGATGGACGCATGCGACGTGGGGGTAGGCATTGTCCGTGAGGAATCACCAGGAGACGGTCGAGCTCACCTCGAACCTCGAAGACAGCCAAGTGGAGAGCATCCAACAGATCAAGGAAACGTGTCAAGGTCATGCCGTCATGCGTACCGGAAAAACGAATGAGCCTGATCATGCGTTGCAGACTTTATGGCGATGATGGACACGTTCATGAAGGCCTAACTCTGACGAACGTGCGTGTCTGATGCCGATGCTCGGGTATGTACCTTGCCCGTTGGTCTCGTGCACACGTGTTGTTGTTCTCGATGTATCGCCTTGTTGTATTTTTGCAACAATGACTTCTCATTTCCTCAGGGGTGCCGTTTGGTTCCCGAGCGCCGGGGCTACAGCGATACATGCGTGAACTCGGGGCACAGGTCGGTGGTCAACATGCGTGTATTCATGTCGTGGTACAGATACATTGGCCCGGGGATGGAAACCAGGTTTGCATTGCGAATTAACGTCGGCCACTCTGACGCGCTAGGAGAAGATAACGTGGCCGTGTGACGTGGCACGCTTGCTTGCAGGGAAGAGGGGGTCGCGATCAACTGAAACGACGACAATACATTGATGCAAAACCGATCCAACGACTGGGCAGGCAACGTGTGACGGGTGCTAAGTTACTTGGCAAAAAGTTGATTCGTGCTTTCCCGCGAGGGTCCCAGGATTCTCTAGACAGGTTCATTTCCTTTTGCTCTACGATCGTACGTTACATTCGGTCTTGGCGTGTTCTCACTAACACTGATGGCAGTCTCTTTTTTTTTTTCGCATCCTGATAACGGCTCGAATAAAAGTATTCCAAGAGTGGGATTCCGGAAGCCCCGTGCCCCACGCGATTACCGTCGGGCCGACCGGGGTCGTAATACGGTCGATTTCTGGGCATCGTGGCGACTTCATCGTGGATCGCGTGTGCCAATGTGTTTCTTCCCGAGTGCGTGGTGATACCTGCATCCCGCTGCACGACCGATCCCTATACACGCCTACTTATTTAAAGACGTTTGCGCCAAGGAACGCTAATGGCATGATATCCGTTTCCCGAGACCCGGCAAAGAAAGATGATGATTTGATAGATTACGACATGGGTAGGGACTTTTTTTCTTGGACGCACGGCAGGCATCATACGTGGGATGAGAGATTCGATGTTTTTTTTGGGAGGTCTTGTCCACTCATCAGGCGAGCAGCACGATGGTTTGATCAGCGACACGCCACTCAGCCTTTGCGTTATCCACGTCCAGGTTACGTAGACGTTTCAATTTCAGAGCCTGGTCATGATCTTTTCCAAACAAGGATACGAGTTCGGCGTCGGGGGTATCAAGGTCGAGGTCGAGATCATACAGCGCGGGGATATGCAGTATAATACGCCTTGGCTCCACGTCGAGCGCGGAGTCAGGGATAGCTGCATGCGTCTGTCATAATAGTGTTTTACGATACACTGACGGGGATAGGTTGACTTACGACGCCAGGAACGTCAAAGACGATACGGATGTTTGAGCCCTGTTGTGTGAAGGACCACGCGGGCATGCGATGGCCAGAGCTCGGCGTTTTTCTCGAGGAATGTTTGAGGATGCTCTTGGGCTGTGTTGTTTCAGGAACCCTGCTGGGCTTGTCCGAGACTTGCACAACTGTCCGAGGCGTTTGATGATGGGGGTGTGCAGGTGGGTACAGGTCTGCGCTGACGACGACCCTCCGGGATTGGGGTTTACCTTTGGAAGCGATGTTGGGCGTGCCGACCTGCCGTGAAAGGACCAAGGTCGTCTGCGCCTCGATGCTCTGAAGGGCGAGTTCTAAAATAAGCGATGAGAGGTCCGGAGATGGGAATAGGACGTATAGATGAATACCGATGATGAAGCCCTTGAAATCGGGATCTCTGAGGCAGCGTGATTTGATGGACGGGTTGAGCACGCAATCGAAGACAATAGCAGGCTGTCCGGCTGAGGAAAATAGTCAGACATGTTCACCGGAGATAAGATGCACCGCAGAGGACGATGTGCACGACGCCAACCTTTGTCCGAATCTTGGCGTGCATCCGATAGGACGATGGGGACGAACCAAGCCTCGGGGTTGGATTCGTCGAGGTCAAGGCCCTGCATGGCACGACGGATCGCGTCGTCGTTTGCATCGGGCGGGGGTGGAATGTTTAGATCCCATGCGACGTTGATGAACACCTTGAGACCCTTTTTGACGTGGACGTCCGGTGTCTTGATACGAACGATAGCATCATTGACGGCCCTCGATTTGACACAAAAACCGGGGGTTGGATTGAGCGCGACGGTTTGCATGAGAAGCGATCCGATTAGGAATACTTTTATGACTCCCTCCGTATAAAAAAAAGGCTGCCCTTCCCTTTGCCTTGGTTTCATCGACCCCCGATTCTCCTCCCCTCGTTCTCATCCATCCCCATGTCGACCCACACCATCACACCCTTTCCCGAGGACGACAAACAGCTCAGGGAGTACATGCAAGACAAACGTGTCATCGGGGTATGCCATCGACATTCATCGCCATCGTCTCTCACGTCTTCTTTAGTATGACCCTCTCGTCCAACCTGCTCTGCTCAGGCATGAGATCACCCCCACCGACGCATCCCGTCTCACCATCGCCTCTGCCCGTTACAACGCTGCGCGCGTCCTCGCGGGTCAGGACCATCGGGTGCTCGTCATCGTCGGCCCTTGCTCTATACATTCCCCAGAGCAAGCCATCGAATACGCTAGGCTCCTCAAATCAAAGATTCCCACTTGGGAAAATTTATTGATCGTCATGCGCGCTTACTTGTGAGTCTTTTCTTTTTCAAATCCCCATTTGGACTCAACGTGGCTGGTCCTGACAGCGAAGTATGTGACTGACCACCCCAACTCTCTTCGTTTTGCCTGATCTGCTCTGCAGAAACCAAGGACGACCGTCGGCTGGAAAGGGTTGATCAACGACCCCGTATGTCCTTTTTGCTGTGCTGCTTATCTCCTGCTCATGTCCGTCCAGGACATCGACGGTTCCTTCCAGATCAACAAGGGACTACGGATCGGGAGGCAGCTCCTTTGCGACCTCACCCACCTGGGTGTACCTGTCGGCTCAGAGCTCCTGGATACCATTTCGCCTCAGTATATTGCCGACCGTAAGCGCGCTCTTCCCTGTGGTAACCGGATATCGTCTCATTTCCTCGACAGTCACCTCCTGGGGTGCCATCGGTGCCAGGACAACTGAATCTCAGCTCCATCGAGAACTCGCTTCTGGTGTCTCCTTTCCAATCGGCTTCAAAAATGGCACCGATGGCAGGTGAGATTCCTATATCGTCGATAGTGCGCGAGCGTTTCGTGTCCTCATCGTTCGTATCAGTGTCACCGTCGCTATCGACGCCATGAGGTCGGCCTCGAATCCACATGCATTCATGGGTGTCACCGAGCACGGCCTTGCTGCCATCGTCAAGACGCGGGGCAACCACGACGTCCACATCATCCTTCGCGGAGGCACCAAGGGCCCAAACTATGCGTCCGAGTACGTCACGGAAGCCGCTAAAGTCATGGAAAAGGCCCGTCCAAAAAATCACCCGAGCATCATGATCGACTGTAGTCGTACGTGTTGCCTGATGTCGTGCGATCGTACGAAGGCTCACCGTGCTACTACTAGATGGTAACTCGCAAAAGAACCACAACAATCAACCCAAGGTGGTAGACGACATTTGCTTGCAGCTGGCTGCGGGTGACGAGACTATCACCGGTGTCATGATCGAGTCCAACATCAACGCTGGTCGTCAAGATGTCCCACCCGAGGGCCCTGGTGGTCTCAAACATGGCGTCAGCATTACGGACGCTTGCGTCGACTGGGAGACGACCGTCGGGATGCTCGACAAGTTGAACGAAGCTGTTGCTCAACGCCGCACCTTCCTCATCGAACGAGGCTTGCAGAAACCCGCTGGCTTCCAACGACCGACGCCACCCTCTCCTTGATGTGGTCTTCGTCATTACTGCCGCGTTTATGTGTTTAACTATGCTGTATTTATTCAACTTCTGATCGTCAGATCTTCCGGATAACATGTAGTCATGAGAGTATTTAAATGTTGAAATACTTCCAAAGGAACCATGTAATACGAGCAAAAATTTCATTAGTAGTCACCATACAATACTAAGCCCTTGAAGCTTGAATCATGCTTGAACAATTGTCACAAAAGCACTAGACCCGTATATGTACTGTAATTTCCTGTCCATCAGCTTTGTGTTTTGCCTCAAATCCCCAGTTTCTAGCTGCATCTAACGCCTCTAGAGCCGATTTCTCCCACTACATGGGCGTTGCATTATATTGAGCTTCAGCTCCATCTGGTCATTACTATGCATGTTTACTCTCATACCCCTTGCCATGCCTCAACGATCTGATCCAGCGATGCACCAGACCATCCAGATCCAAATGCATTGATCATCTTCGTCCCCGTACCTCGCAACACTTCCTTGATCCCAACGTCGAGCGTCTGCAAGTCTGCAGCGCCCTCAGGCGGTGGTCGGCTGGTGCTATGCGTGTGCGCCTCTCGCGCCAGTTGGCGCAATATCACGAGAAGAGACGCAGACGGGACACCGTTTCGCATGAGGTACCACGCGAGCCAGCGGGACACGTGGGCTTGCGGCGGCTCAGCAGCAGTCGACGTCGACCCAGCCGATTCGGTCGCGTCAAAGACGGGTTCGCCGCGGGCGTAACGGCCAACAACGCTGGTAAACTGAGGGTGATGCTGTTGCACTTTTTCAAGCCGTCCGTCGAGAGCCTGTAGAGCCCCCGATACGGTATTCTCACGGATGAGCGGTGGTCGCGGGTTGTTTTCTGCTCGACCACTGAACCGACGGTCAAAGACTTTGCTGTAAAAATCGACCGAAAATCGGAGGTCTTGCAGGCGGAGGTGGAAATGGGATGTGGACTGAGGTTGCGTGCGATATTGATACAGTGTCAGATGCGACTGGAGCGTTTCCATCTTGTCTTGCAGAATGCTGTCTAGTAGTGCGGCGTGGCAATATGCGTGGAATGTTCTTTCCTCGGCCGTCTGGCCATCGTCACGGGAGAAATAGTCTGCAAACGCGAGGAAGAGTATGTCGTTTGAAAACGAAGAGATGAAATGAGTGAGGTCACTCGCGGGGTGTGCTTTCGCGTCCGTGAGCTGCGGGAAATCGAGTGTGGCGGCATCACCAGCAGAAGACCCAGAGCGAACGAATAGACTCCTGCTCCCTCTGGGATCCTCCGTGTAGCTGAGAAAGGCTGTTCGACGTTTGACGTAGAGTGTTTGGTTCCGCAAAAAACTCATTTTGTGCTCGGGAACGTTCTCAAAGTCCACGAAGAAGGGCCAATAGCGAGGTGTATCGATTCTGATAGACACGAGCTTCCCAAAGTCCGGTATCAGTGTGGGAGAGATGAGCTGCGTGACACCCTTCTCGCTCCCCTCTCTTGTCGTGATTTTAACGGGCAGATACACTGCTTCACGCGTCGTGACGTCTCGCGCGATAAGGCAGCGGGGCTCTACTGCAAGGACCCACAGGTGTCGCAACGCCTGAAGGTAGCTCTTGTTATCCGACGAAACGTGGTGGAAACGAGGGAAGAAAGCGGCGACCATGCACGCAATCGCTGCATTAGAGGTACCCAGAGTGAAGCGACCAGCCCCAAGGAAGAGTAAACCGAGGGATAGGTGCGTCGCCACATGTACACCATATCTAAAAGCCTGGTGATACATCCCAAACGCGTACCTGAGTCGCCTTAGGCACGATATTTCCCCAGTGCCCGCCATGACCATGCAAAGCGATATTGAGATGAGGTTAAGACCCTCCCGCATTGCCGAGCGCTTGATTTTATGATCAAAAGAAGGACCTATAGATACGTCAATCCTTGCCATGGCAACAACTGGGGATAATCAACCTACCACTCGTCGCAACAAATCGACTGTATGTATCAAAGTAACTTGACAACATGATGTACGCCTCGTGACGAGCGGTCCCAGCGTATTTCAATCCGACAGCGAAGCAGTAACCAGCGATGATGTTGAAGTAAGCTAACTCAATGGCGTCGTCAGCCCGCTGCTTATTTGCAATGTGATCTTGCATGGCCGTCATGATAGCCTCAGGAATTTGAGACATCAACCAATCTGCAGTCGATCCGATCGAGTTCCACATGATCAGTGATCTGGCAATCGTGCGCATGACCAAAAAGCTCGGTTGAATTTGATTCAGTTCGATGACCGTGCTCGGAAGTTCCAGAATGTCAGCGACGTCTTTTTGCTCTGTCTTCAGGTACATTAGGCCTAATGCCATGGTCGCGGCTGGAGACGTGATGTTAACATCGAATGTTGGACGGAACCGCCCTGCAATGTTGGTTCTCGTTTCGCCGTGAATAAGCACACGCAGTCGGTGGAGACATGCGACGTCGGCCGGGATCGGTGACCCTTTTCCTAACATGATCATTCCAAAGGCAAGGGCAGCGGAATATGTGTATGTTTCTCTGTGTTCGTTGGTAAGGTCAGGTTGTACGAGATCCTTGCGACTGATTTGGTTGAGACAAACTTCGGCCATGCGGCGATCCTTTGTGCCCAGATAGAGGAGTCCGACCCCCGCGAGTCCAGCAGCTTGGGTCATGAGTGAGACATTGAGGTCCACCGTCGGTGTCGGAAGTAACGCTGGTGTATGAACAGCTAGTAATTTTGTGACATGCATGTTTCCTGACCCGACGTTTGCTGCAGAGAGACCGAGGAGGACGCCGATGGATGTCAGATCGTGTTTCGGTGTGAGGTATCCAAATGTATGCCAGGTAAGCATCTCCTTGAGATGACCTGTCAATCCGAGTCCGTATAAGAACCCTGCGTGCTCTGGAGTCAATTCCGAAGGTTTGTTAAAAGCGATCCAGGAACTCTCCACGCCTCGCGCCCACGGAGCAATGCGCAAGCCTGCGGCTACCCCATTGTGGAATTCGCCCCAGTTCACACATTCTTGGGGTATTTTACCAGGTTCAGGTCCAGTGATCACGTTGGAAGGTTGTATCCTGATCTGATATTCTAACTTTGGAATGACGTATGCCTCGCGAGTGACCGTTAGGACCGAGCTAAAGGTAAACATTGCCCTTCCGTAGGGAAGGGCCAACGTCCTTTCTGCAATCCGAACTACTTGGTGCTGTTGCTCTTTCGCTTGGTCGTGTTCGCTGCAAGGATGATTGATGATTTGGTTCAGAAGAGGGGGACACGACTCACTTCAAGTCCGGTCGTTCGATCAGCCGGACAGCGGGGATCGTCGACGAGCACAGCATACGTGCCACTTCTTCTAATCGACGATCCTGGCCAAAACGTATACTCGCAAAAGATTTCAGACCCAACTCTACGCCAGAGAGCGCATCAACTTCGCCCGCACTCGCCGCTTTCGCTTGTTCTACCAAGGTGCTTATGGTAGTACGGCGATGAGAGGTCTAAAGGAGGATTAAGTCCACGACCACGATCGTGTATGGGCACCATACCATGTATGTCTCAGCAGACTGATATATTCCTTGTTGCGAGATCACCGGTTGAACCATTGCGACACTGAATGCTAAATCACGCCGGCCAATCAGATCATAGTGTTCTGGCTGCCAGTGGGAAGGAGGTGAAAGTTGGCAAGTTCGGATGGCTTCTCGCAGAGGTGCAGCAATGCCCAAAGGTAAGCTGTCCAAGAACAATTGTCCCTTCTTTGCTGTACCCCACATGCGCACGAGAGTCTCGACAGTCATCTCCGCTCGCTTCTGCGCAGATGTGGTGGAGCCATCAGAAAGACAGAGGTATGCGGTAGTAAGACGTTGAAGAGAACTTAGTGGCTCAACTTTGCCAAATGCGTATGAAGGTTGGATATCGAACATGGCAGCTAGACGTGGCGTCTCGTACACAGGGAATTTCCAGTCAGGGTTGCTAATTCTGCCGTACAATATCGCAGCCATGTCCGGTGGCCAAACTGGTATTCGATCATCGAGCATGTCAACTCCTGAGACAATGTCAGGCTGGCCTAAGTGCGGGACAATATTGCACATACGCGTAGTAGAAGGTGAGGGCCAGGCGGGCGTGACGTTGGGACAAAGTCGCTTCCAGTAATCTGCCCACTCTGGCCTAATTATGTGGGCGATTTGACAGACTAACGGTACAAGTAACATGAGGGAATCATGTCGATGAACCACGAGTCGGAGATCTTCGGCAAGCATATGCAGCGCATACAGCACAGGTGCAAGTAGTGGGTTGGGTTTTATCGCGACCAAATCGAACTGCCGAGTTTTCAGATGAGCGGGGATGGAGAGGCGTTGTAACGCAGGATCATCCTGGAAATTCCTGACGTTGACATTGAGAGAAGAGAACTGTTCCAAATCGACTGGAAACGGAGGGAAACGGTTGCCTGGACGAGACACCCCAAGATCCAGAATTTTTGTAAGTGCGCAAGTCAACGCGTGGAACTCTAAATTTGATGAGGTGCAGAAGTTCCGGAGCGACCATGTTCGGAGAAACTCTAGGTGCAAAGTGAAGGCGTCTTTCGTAGGGATGACAAGGGATAGAGCTTGCAGCGCTTGATTGACGAGACGATCGCGGGGGATCATGTCAAATTTGCCACGATAAGCTTGGCCACCGACACAGAGAAGGGTGACCGACGATACGCATGTCGACTTTATTGAAGTAATGCCCGTCACTGGGGCAAGCCCGTTCGTATGCACAACATCAGTATTCCCGATCCCCAACAAGACGGGCAGTTCTTGCAACCCATGAGTGAAAATGGTCACCGAGCCATCTGACTTGACAGCCAATAAATCCCATATCTCATTGCGAGTAGCTCCAACGGGAACCACAGAAACGGCGTCGATCGATGTCAAGTAGTCGCAGGCAACCGTCTTGTTTGCTTCCTGTACAGTAAGAAGGAAAACCGCAGTTGGGACACCGGGCATACAGATAGCCAACAACGTGTGATCGCGCGCACCATCAAAACGTTGATCAAAAAGAGCCGCGGAAATTTGAGATGCGGAACCCTGTCTAACATATAGCATGATACTCCAATCAAGTCACCCGAGTATGCGTAAAACTTACAGCACGCCAGGATATGGGTGGGTTATCAACCGCTGCGCCCAAAATGAGGCTTTCGTCCTGCCATTCTCTGCGGCAGTATCAATTCCGTCTCCATCTCCGTCGCTTCCGAGAGCCATACGATCCAGGTTGAAACTAAGGTCAAAGCGAGATGGTGGGGTGCGACGACAAGGTTGATAAGCATAGCGCCAGATGGACAGTTCCTGTCGTTCGCAATCGAACGTTATAAGAATATCATCGATGGCAAACGGTTTCCGAGACACCCAAACGACCTCTTCGACGGCAGGAATAACAACTAAAGGCCGGGAGTAATTCTCGTCCTCGTCGGAAAGGCAAGCAGGGCGACCTGGATAATCACCCACTATGCCCGCGGTTATACCGACGGCAGCTGGTTCCGAGAAAGGATTCGTAATCGTGAACGTGGTAGGAAGAGGCACGTCGCCAGTGGCACGCGAATCGTCAATCTCCAGAGGGTCGAGGTAACGCTGTATCATGACTCCATGGGGATGGAGGGGCCAAGCATTGCGAACGAGGAAGGGTAGGGAAAACGTATAGTCCGTTCCATTGATCAGGTAGACCTTGCCAATGCTGCGAAGAAAGACGAACACCGCTGCAACTTCCTCCTGAGCGTGTTTGTTCTTCCTCCGCTCCTCCTGGATGGTCTTGAAAGGGCCAAAGACAGATTCGGTCGATGGGTCTGCCCCCTGCTTGCTAGACTTGGAAGTGTAATGCGCACTGCCGTGCACGGGACCTGTGGCATCAGTGCTGAAGGCAAACCTCCCCAAGCACGCGCATTGTATAGTCTGGTCTTCATCGGAGAAATCCCATTTTCTTTGGATTATACCCCCATGACTGAGAACCACGCAGCGATCGTTCCACGCCAGCTCTTGCTCGGCCCACGAGTCGCATTTATCGTCGTATAGCGGTGCATGGACAACGTTGATAGTGTTGGACGCAGAACCCCTCAAAGCGATCCGAATGGAACGAAGTAGGGTGGACTCCTCGACTCGTGATTCTGAAGTGCGTGACGTTTGGTGGTGGGATAGAAACCTGACGGCGGCGGATGGTGGATCGAGGTGGACTCGAACGACGATCGGGTTGGAACTCATGGGTGAAGTCACGCTCAAGCACTTCAGGTTGGCAATTATTATCCTCTGGCATTGGCTCGATTCCTTGACTACGAAAGCGTTACACTAATATATAATGTATATGTTCCAAAAAAAAAAATTGAGCAAGATAATCATGCTGTATACCCCCGAGAGATCCTATACTCGAGACAGAGAGGAACGACGCTGTGGTCCCTGATAACTCCAAACAGTCCGTGAGTGAGCGTGCAAAGACGACGAAAAACAATAATGATCTAATACGAATATTCCGCGGAGAAAGTCCTGCGTTGAAGGGAAAGTTGACAGGGCTGAAGGACTACGTCGCTGCAAAATAAATGAGTGCTTCTCAAGCTGCGCAAGAGTTTGGCTCACATCAAGGTGATTGGCGACGTAACATTTCTCGACTGCTCTTCCTGCTCGCAACAAGGATCTCGTGATGGGGCAAAGCAATGCCAGCAATATTCGTCGTCTCTTCGTCGTTGAGCCTCCAAATATTGCCAAGTGAAAAGCTGGAAGCAGAATCGTCGCGGGCCACTACTTGTTCCCGACCAGCATGAGGAGAAGAAGCGGCATCCTCATATTCCTCGATGGACAGGTCTGCCGAGGATGTCGATGTGGGGGATAAAGTGGGTGACTGGACGATATCTTGCAGGAAAGAAGGTAAGAGTAGGGCGTTGACAGGAAGGGCGTCTTGCAACTCCTTCATGCCTGGGAACATGGGCAACGCTTGTCGGTGAGGCCCCGAAGTCTCGTATATAAACTGGGGGTCAGGATACTGTGCAACGTTACGAAGGTCCATCTGTGAACGGCTAAGCCTCGAACCGAGCGAGGCAACCTCCGGTGGACGTTGGTGCTGCGTCTGCGTAACCGTGTTTCGTCGAGGAACATCGAAAGAGGAAGGTGTCGTTCTCAATGGAAGCTGATTTTGAGCAAGCAAGGATGTTAATAGGTTGATTCGCTCGGACTGCACAGCAGCCGAGATAGAATCACCATTGCCCTCGGCGTCTGAGATTTTGACAGTAAGAAAGGCAGTCAGAGAGGTTAAGAGAGAAGCTCACATGGGTAGCAAGTCTGGCAAACTTTACGCCGTCTCCAGTTCAGATAGTTACACTTCTGACAGATCCAATCACCAGGCTGATGCTCAATTGGTCCGCGGTTTCCTGTATTCAGGATGGGTGGTTGCTGCAATGTAAATCAGCTATTGGGGAATCCAGAGTGCGATGGATGGACTTACAGGAATTCCAACGAGGGTGCTAGGTCGGATCTGGCCTTGCTCGGGGAGCAGTTCGTTATCGGGCCAGTACATGATACATGGGGTGGCGGGGTCACTGGATACATTCTGAACCTTGCCTCCCACCGAGAAGGAACGCCCTGAGGGAGTTAGGAGGGGATGAGATGGTGACGCAGGCTTAGCATTGGCGATAGGCTGAGTTGCGAGCGGATACCGTGGGTCCTGCTGCATGGAATTTGGTATCGAAGGACCCGTGTAGAAAGGAGATCCCGTGGTGCTAGCGAAACGTGGAGAAGTGGGGAGACGAGTAGACTGCATGCCGACAATTTGACGGTTTTGATTTTCTGAACGCGGACAACCACAACCTCTGCAAGCCAGGTTACGCCTGTGTAAGACCATACAGGGAAATGAGTCGGTCAGTACCATGGGATTTTTTTTTTATGCAAGAAAAAGAAAAAGAAAAGAAATCTATCCGTGAAATAGGAGGGTGATGATGATTCATCCATGTGACAGTCACCGCCAATCCGGAAAGGAGTCATGATCGATGAATAATCACTCACCCAAAGTTGTGAGCGGCACAGGTGACAGAATTACATCTAAGAAAAAGTCAGCGATTTGTTACAAGAAAAAAATGGCAATACGAATTTGGGAGGATTGATCGAACCCCTAAGGAATCTGGGGGCTCACACGACGAAATCAAATACTCACATCCAGTCACCTACTCTGAAGGTTGTTCTCGGATTCGGGGGATTGCTCGAAATTACAAATTTGCCGGTTTGAGCAAGAGACGAAATATGGGTGTCAACAGTGGCATGTCCAACGTGAAGGTGGTTATGAAAATCTGGCGTAGATATCGACATCCGAAGCCGGTGAGATTTTCGCTCGGGCTGTATGACAGGGAGAGAGGGGAACTAGAACCAATCAGCGTTATATAGATGAAACGGGGAAAGGCCTACCCTGGAAAATACGTCAAGACGACTGAGTTTCTCAACAGGTTCCAGCTCAGCCTCGAGAGCGGGAACTATAGTGAACGACAGGAGGGAAAGCGAGAGAAATATATATGCCTGTCGAGCATGGTCAGTACGGCAAATTTTGCTTGTTACTACGACATGAAAGGGAGATCGCCGAGGCGAAACAACCGAGACCAACTCCTCAAAGTTGCGGCGATACGACCAGCACGGGTGCCTGATCTAAACGCCACCCTTTTTGTCGCAAGTGCTAAGACGAACCAACCAACCGACAACAACAAGGAACTTGTTACACGTGCCAAGTAACAACGCCGTCGGCGATCACCGCAACACGTGGCCACCAAAGAACATGACACTAAAGAAACCGACTCACATCTTGGTGCGACTTGAATACCACCCAAGCGTCATCGGGGGCAGAGAGGTCCTTTAATGCCCATACCGACAAAGAGGGCCCCACGCCCGAAAGGTCAGTCTGATTCTTGGACACCATCAGCTCACGAGTTTTGTGTGACAAAAATGGACCCACGGTCTCGTCCAGAAATTCGAAAATCGAACGAAGGGAAAGAAAAGTTGCGCTCGGATGCTTGCGTACCTAGACAGGTCACCGTTAACCTAACTGTCTCACGGAACTTACCCATGAAAGCAAACTTACTTTGACGGCGCGCGAACGCGTCAAAAGGAACGCTGCGTACAATCCATCTCCGGCGTCAAGATCTTTCTGACTGTTGGACGGTGACACATCGGAGGGCGATTCAGCACGGCGATATTCCGGTACAGGAACGCCAAGATTCCTGGAAAACGAACTGATACCTGCCGGGGAAGGCGTCGTGCGTTCGGCGAAGGACACGGATGGACCGAGCAGATGCTCAGATGATGCGGATCGCGCTAACGGAAACCCCAACTTGGACCAATGGACGGGAAGCTGGGAGACTGAATACAGGGACGACAAACCGTCCTCACCATTGGTGGTGACGGGAGAGTCAAAGCGTGCAGGGGTGATCATCGAGAGAGCGTCGCAAGTATGGTTGGGTCGATGACCGTCTGGCGGTGAGGAGGTATTTGAGCGTCTACCCTGGCTATCCGACGAGGCTAAGGAAGGAGACATTTGTTGGTCGTCAAGCAATAGAGTTGCAGAACTTCAGCGAGCTCAGAGGTGGAGATTTGCAGTCCAAGGATAGAAGGAAGGTTTATTCTTTCACAGAGGAAGAAGAGCTATCTGCGATTCGATTGGGAATACCGCTTTCTGGTAAATGAACAGGACGAAGGGGATAAATGAACAGGACAGTGATGGATGAGAGAAGGCGGCAGGTGGGATCTCGTTCCTGGCTACACTGCAGCTGCGGGGGGGACCGAGTTTGCATGTCTGGGTGCTTTTGAACGCTGAAGGATGGAACCATGACGGTAATTGGAATCTCGTCATTCACACAGGAAAAAAACAAGGCAACTGTCAGAAATTCACGCGTCATCTCGGCAAGCGAAACCACCCCAGGGATACGGTAAGACCTGCTGCGCCACGTGCTGCATTCGGCTGACATGGCCGCCACCGAACATACTTACGCAACACCGCCCTGCCTTACCTGAACTAGTCTGGGTGAATTGCCTGCCAGCGACTCTCGGTCGCCCACCCACAGGGTCACGCTCGAAACCAAACATTCCTATCCAATCCGCGCCTGAACGTGTGCATTGAGACTGTGAAGTTGTGCCTTTCCCCATAAGTGTATTGCGCCTGTACGGCAAGCGTCCGAACATTCTGAAAAAAGAAGGTTGTGGTTTTGAGAGCCAGTAAAGAAGTCCTTCATCTGATAAATATACGATAGATATTTCAAGCGTCCATCGAAGTCGAGACCAGGAGGATCTTCTTCACAACGGTAGCAACGATGGCCGAGGACTCCGTAAGCGGCATAATAAAGCAGGATAAGTACAGCCTTTGTATGAACTCCCAATGAATCCGCCGTAGCTCGCCAATTGCTTTTCAGGGCCGTCCATTGACATCCGGATCAAGGTCTAGACGTCTAATTCTGTGACGACGCGTGCAAATCGGAGCACATTCGAGGCTCTGAGTGGCACGCTTTATTGCATTTACCTCGTCCAATTAATCTAAATCTCGTTCGTCTGGGTTTTTTTTTCTCGACCCGATCGTCGAGTTCGACTTGGGGCAAGTGAATCTTCCCACCGGATCGGCACATTCTCTTTTCCGTATGACATATTTTGATGAGACATATGTTCGATCGTTCGCCAGCTGTGCCCCAATATAATAATTGTTGCCGACGCCCTTTTGTGCATAGCCCCGACGACAATTCCGCTGACATTTGGATACAAGAACAGTGAGATGGAGTCTCTGAAACGGTGGCGCGCTTTTTTTTGCCAGGTTCGAGTGGTTTGGTTGAGTCGACCTGACTGACAGTGCTCTCCGTGGCGGCTGCTGTGCTGACAGTACTGCAACGCGCCTGCCATGGCCGCCCCGCCCAGTTCGGACAGCGTCATCAACGTCGTAGGCAAACCTCGAGTGAGCTCAAGTTGGTAACACGAAGGACACAGCTGCGGTTGCGCTACTTACGGCCTACGGCGCAAAAAATCGTGCCAGAAATCCCCATTTCCGTGCCTTTCTTTCTGATTGTTCCACGAGCAGGGTTGCTGAGCGCTGAGCTGCATCAAATCGTTCCCGTGACTGCCTGCCCGGGTACTTGTGTAGATGCCATTACTGTTATCAAGTTAGTGAACGGCACGAACGTACAAAGTATGCACTAAGACTAATCAATGTAAGTAAGGTATGTCATATACTCCCATGGGTAAACTTGGTGAACGCAACAGTGTAGGCATGTTTCCATACAAGGCTTTATGCAGTCGGTCCCCAGTGAGTTGAAGAACCATCCGCTGCTCTACCAAATAATCTGTATACCTCCTCCACGACCCGACTTCCCTTCTACCAGAGGTGGGGGACACAAAGTCAGCCTCGCCAATCTGACTCTTCGTTATCTTACTCTCTTTCAGTGTGCTGATGCTCCCAATAATGAAAAGCCCTCGTTTCGCGCGTGTGAGCCCAACGTTGAGCCTCCGCCTGTCAGCGAGAAACCCAATCTGGCCAGATGGATTGTTGCGCACGGTGGAAAAGATGATCACTTCCTTTTCCCGACCCTCGAACCCATCGACAGTCTTGATGTCGATATTGTGGAGGTGTAGTTTCCGATGCTCACCTAGAGTGGTCGAGAAGCGTTTGCGATACTTCTCGTCGGAGTTAAGGAGGCGTGTCAGCAGCGAAACTTGAGCGACGTAAGGGGCAATGATGCCAACGTCTTCTCCACGAAGATACTTCACCAAACACCGATCAGCACGCTCCGTCCGGGGATAATTGCGGGTAAAAACGAACCTCGTTTTTCGCCATCAAGTCCTCGACGATGCTGCAGACGATATGCGCTTCGTTCCAGTTCACCCGACTACGATCTTTGGCAGTCTCTGATCCTCCGTGATCCAAGAAGACAACAGGCCTCTGACAGCCTGTGGACTCGTCCACTAATAAATGACTCGAAAAAGGCGGTAGCAGATTCGGAGATATGTTGCCAAGAGCATCAACGGTCCCATCTCGCAGAGAAAGATCGTAAAATTCTAGCGATGGGAACTGCGATATGGACGGGTGCATTCGGTATTGCACATCCAACATAATTGACGGCACCACTGTGGTAAAAATTACCAATCTAAGTAAACCATCAACTTGAAAACAGGAATACCTACTTCCTTCCTTGGTCAACCTCTCAAAAAGACTAGTTGCCAGGCCATTCAGTTGCGCTTCGCGGCTCGCTATAACGGGCGGAAGTTGCTTGTGATCTCCGATGAGGGCGACGTGTCGTGCCTACAGCGCTCATACGTCGGAAATTGGCGAGAAAGCCAGGGTGAAACACGTACTCCTTTCATTAGAGGTATGAGAGATGCTGGCTCCGTTGACATTGACGCTTCGTCCAAGAAAACCACAGGAAAGTCGAGTACGTTGAGTGCAACGCTGGCAGAGGTGATGCAAGTCGTACAAATCTTACATGCGATATCAGAGGATGTCAGAGCACAAAAGAAATACTCACCACATCAGCATCTGCCGTGATGTCCCGCAGCATTTCTTGATGAATAGCATACAGCTTCGCTGCTACAGCCATTGACTGACGCTCCTGAGCGAGAAAGGCCGACCGCATTTGATCGAGACACCCCGCCGCGCGAGATGTTGGGGTCTTCTGCACAGCTTCGATACTCTTCGTCAGGCTCGACCTTTTTTTCTCCGCTACGCTCTTCTCCCCGAGAAGCTCATCTACCTTCGACTTGAGCCGGTGTTGATCGAGCTTGTAGTCGAGAGTGTGCTTGGTAAGACTGTCTTTAATCTTACCCCGGAAGCCGACGCGCAGGGGCTTCAGGCCAGCTTCTGCAAAGCCTTCCACAAGGTTATCCACGGCCGCGTTTGTATATGCGCAGACAAGGATCGGGTGATGAACCTCAAAGTGAGCCTATGATATTTTGGAGGTCACTGCATGTCAAACCAATGGTTGTAGCCTACCTTGAGGACTTTGACAGCCTCAACAATAGTTTTCGTCTTTCCTGTCCCTGGAGGCTACAAACAGGAAATCAAGTCTCTCTGAATGTTTCGCGATGATGAACTTACACCTTGAACAAGGGAAATACGTTCCCCGATCATCATCGCTACAGCTTGGATCTGAGTTGCATTCAAACCACGCAATACGGGGTCACCGTCCATGCGGATGGGATTTAGTTGTGCGTATCGCCTGGCCCAGCTTTGAATCCTCATATCATCCTTGAATGTGCCACCGTGTTCATGTTCGTCTCGACTTTGATGTTCCAACATTCCACGAGAGAGATATTTAACCTCGTCCGGGGCTTGCAAGGGTTGATGCAGAGAGGTAGACGCTGGAGAGAACGAACGAAGAAGGACATCACGGAGGTGAGTGCCTTGCATGACGAACTGCCTGTCAGGCGTATGACTGTCCTCCAGAACTGCTGGATCGTGGTTGAGATGCAAAATGGCGGCACGCATCCGTTCAAAAATAATGTTGGACCGTCCGACATCAAGGCGCCATAGCCCGTCCTCGATATCAAAAGTTTGATCAAATACGACGCGAAGTTGGGTGGCATTGCTTGCCAAGACGGTGCCGCGCAAAGGGACCTCTTGTAGAGGGTCAAGACGTGACAACAGAACCTGAGTTCCATTTCTGCTGTAGAACAAAATGAGTACGAATCCATGGAGTGTACGAAATGACGGTTTACTCGAATCTGTGCTCGGGCAAAATTATCCCTGGGCCCAAGGAAAAACAGGCGATTGGATTCCGAAACTGCGGTGCCTCGATCCAAAATCCAAATAAGTCTGTGATGGTGTAGCCTTCTTCGCGTAAGCGAGACAGAGACCAACTTGACAGACGATCACGGAGGACTGATTCATCTTCCGCTTGTTCGGCGTTTAATAAAGGGAGAAAACTGTGAGAGTTCAGTGACAGAACAAGGGTGCTTATTTAGAGGCGGCGTACTGATCACGGTAAGCTTGAATTTCCTCGTACAGTGGCTCACCCGGCTGGACTTCTGTACACGAAGGAACGACGCGTTTCATGTATGCCTGAGAGCCATCTCGCCTCCCTGGCGAGTCATGCCTGCGTTGACAGCGTGAGGTAGCTCGCAGTCGCCAGTCGAACCGAGTGGTAGGGGTGAGAGGTGAGTGTTTGGAAAAGTAAACGTCCGTCGGGAGTTCGTAGTGGGATGGTTTGGGGCGAGCGGCAACAGCATGACTAGTGGCCGAAGAAGAGATATTTTCGGCACGATGTGGTTGAGGATGCGAGCCATACGCTGCAGGTTTCGCCGGTCCCGAAAGGCTTCTGAAGTAATTTCTAATGCCAATGAATGTCGAGTTCCGGTGGGTACTTGCTACGGGACGTGCGCCGTGCGAGGTGACGGACAAGGAACAAGCGTTATGCATAGAATAACGTCTTGGGGTTTGACACACGCAGGAGGCAAAACGATGTATTATAGCGACACAGCCACGACGGAGCTCTACTATAGGGGGCGCTCTACGTCCGACTACACATTCGACAGAAGGTAAAGTGCACCATCTCCTAGCAGAATGGCAGCGGAAACGGTCAACACTTTTTCACCTGTGGTAAGCTCGACATCGAAGGAACCATCCCAGCCCGGCGGGGTTGTTAATGTGACAAGGGCCGCCGGAACAGTGACATTGATGGCTGAGCATGCCGCTGCGTACGCTTTCGGGGGGCATGAGTACTAATGAACGGAAGATTGATAGCAGCCCACCTGTGAGTGCGGTAGCTGACCCAACCCGAGGATCTGTGCTTGTCGTGAATTTAACGACGAGATCATCAAACATACGCTGTTAGTAGCTGGTGATTGCAGTGATTGTCGTTGCCACAGCGTGGATGTGAATTGGTCTCACTGCGGCCCGTGGGACCCGGAAGAAAGGCAGTGATCATGAAGTTTGCACTGTCGCACTGGCTTTGGCACTAACCAAGTGAGTCGGAGACCGGACACGCTCGTTGATTGGCACTCACGTCTGTTAGAAGATATACATGAGTGACATTGAGAAATTGGCTAGTAGTCACGTTGCCAAGACGTCGATAGTCATCAATGCAAGTGCTTGGAGGCAGATTAATCAACACGAGACCGACATCAGAGGTATTGAAAAAGCTGACGTTGACCATAATGGGGAACATATCACGTGTTACGCGTCTTCGCGATTTGTTGATGTTGTTTGAGGTCATAATACTTTCCCAACCACCATCATTATCAGCACGATGACATTTTCTGGCACTCTACACACAAAAAAGAAAGGCGAGCTCAAGGAGTTGGCCTCGGCACTCCGGATTAGCGATGCCGGGACAAGAGAGGAACTCCAACAACGAATCCGGAAACGCTTGGACGATAATCAGGCCACGTTCGAACTTGACCCCGTTTTCGCCGGTCTCTACAGACGAAGGAAGGGAGTGCAGCAATTTAGTCACGAGTTCGTCTCCCTCTCTTCGCTTTCGTCTACCTCTTCATTCCCCTTCAGACATTCCGCTGCGTCCCCCGCTTCAGAATCCCCAGAGGAGATATCAGAAAAGAAGTTAACCAGTCCATCTTCCACTCGCTCTACACGTCGAGCTCTTCCCCCCGTCAGCACACCCGTGCCAGATGCTCGGGAAGTGTCCATGATGCTCAAGGACGTTCCAATCTCACCACCAGAGCAAGAGTTTCCTGCCGCACCTCCTGTTACGACCCCCTCAAAGGAACACACTGTCTTGGTTACATCCACCCCTCGCAGCATTCTCCGCACCATTCCGAAACCGTCCCTTGAGCTTGCCGACACCACTTTCAAATCGCTGCAGGCAAGTACCAAACAGCGTGGTCGCGTGTATTTGTTGGCTTCCAGATCGGTATGTCCGTTCTGACCACAATTGGGTGCTATTAAACCGTGACTTTGCTAGATGCTATCTGATTCACTCCATATCTCTCTCATCACCGCATTGTTTGAGCTGCTTTTTGTGCTGTACCAAATCATCCCCTGGCACTTTCTGCAGGTACGAACTGTTTCCACTTCTTCCCAGTTTCTCTGGTTGACACCGTATCAGTTCCACGTCCCGCGCGTCGTTGGTACAGGCGATTGGCTGTTGGCCATTCCTTACCCTCCCCTCGCTACCTTCCAATCCTCCGTGTTTTGGACAGTCCTTCTCCATTGGTCAATACCTACACTGATTGTCCCTGCTGTTCTTGGCTCTCTCATCTCATTCCACCCCGCAAATGCCACTTCTGCACGCGTCCCCCGCGTGTTTGCTCTCGACCCTCTCACGGCATCCATTTCACGTCTGGCTGCACAGTACGGGTATCCGTACAAAGCTCTTGATGCTACAATTACAGGCATAGATGTCATCGGACCTCAATGGCGGATCCTCGATGCTGCTGTCGGTGTTGCTTTTGCCTTTGCAGAAGCCATCTTTGTCGTACCGAGTGCGTTTGCAGAGTCCCGTGCGCGACAGAGGGCAGGCACACCTCGGCGAACAGTGGCAATTGAAGACTGACTCGCTGGTTGACATTCCTGTTCCAACTGTGGAACGTCACGTTACGTCCGAATAACGATTTGCAGATTCGGGAAAATCTAAACTAGGCTTGGTTCTGTTCATGTTCTCGTACGCTGTCTTGTTTGTTCCGCTTTCTGTTTCGCTTGCCTGTATATTTATCATTACTTTAGGTGTATTACTAGTTAATCACGTCGGATTGTGTTGTTTTTCACCCGTTACTTTTCTACTTCAGATCCACATGGTTATATACCCCGTTGTTGATGTGTCTAGCTACTGGCAATGTTTTTAAAGATCGTGATACGATTACAGTACATCTACACTCTGATATTGTCAATCGTGTCGAGGATTTACCATATCTCGGCTTTTTCTGGTGCGCCTCTCCCCCTCCGCGATCTGCTTTTCAGATTGAAACTGCGGTTATGTTGGTGGACCATAACCCGCTTCCTAGGACGAACCTTCCCGCACTCGGTGTCGGAAAAATCTTTGGGCCCATGCCAATGGTGCCAAATTGAGTTAAGATTAAATGGCCGTCGCTCACTTGGAATGGCTACAACTGCACAAAGATAATGTATCTCTGTATTGGGGATTTTAGTTAATTTTAATGCTCATTGCAATTAGCTTTGTAATTGATAACTCCCCCCATGGCAGTGTAAAAGCTAAAAGCAGAACTTATGGCATGAAAAGTCATTATTCTACAATTTAATGGTGCCAAGATTTTTCCAACATATTCTTGTGGTTCTTTAGCACCAGGGAGAAAGGTTTCATGGAAGTCCTCCGCGCCGCCCTCTGTGCATAGCAGGTTATCAGTGGGTCAGGTCGGCATTGTCCGGCTTCACCCGGCGGAGTTTTATCTCTATTTCGAACCTTAATCTTGTTTTACAAGCCACACACACGGCGTCCCTTCAAAACACACCTCATCGACATCGACATGGTCGGTCCACATTCCCCCCCCCCCCCACCCCCACCACACCACCCACCCCACCCGCCCGCCACCCGCCATGACGCCCCACCGG
>JBBPMK010000266.1:0-30607 GCA_038090295.1 Boletus semigastroideus
ATTTCAATCTTGAGGCGAGGCTTGCCATTTAGGTACGATGCACCATCCCTCACGCATAACGACACGACGACTCAGCGGTCCACTTCATGAGAAACGATGTTCCTTATCCGAATGTTCGCCCGAGAATTCGGTCGCGGCATTGTCCGTACGATGGCGACACTGCATGGCATCCATTCACTCAAGCCCACCAATCCCGCTTCGTCGTTAGACTTGGCAGAACCAACTTGGGGAGATAATATTTGCTGTATTTGAGCCTGCTCGAGCTCATTCATGGATGTGGGGAGAACGTGATGGCCGCAATATTTCCTCGCCAGTGTCAGCTCCTACTAGCCTCGTTGTTCACTGCTTCAGGGCGTTGCTTGGCTGGTGGATCTGACTCAGAGCTGTCTAACGAGAGCCTGGCTCCATGGGACTCCGAGATTTGCTATGGCGACTTGGCTGCACAGTGCAGTTATCTCGGATGCCGTCGGCTCAACGGCAATTGTTTGGTGATGCTGTTCACATTTTATTTTTGCAGCTGACCACCGAAAGCTTATCTTCTCCTGCAACTGTAGTATTAAAAAGAAAGTAAAGGCAATGAAATCTCGAAAGTATAGTGCTGTACTAATATCCCATACATTTAGAAGGCTTTTGTCACACAAAATCACACTTTTGGACCCTGAGGTTTGCTGGATCTGACTACCTTATCAAAGCATGACCAGGGTATCACCGAGAAGGTGGACCCACAAATCCGGCTCTTGCGCATCAAAAGCCCAAAGTCACACACCCTGCTCTGTGGTAGACCGCCCAACGATCGGGACCGTCATCAGCATCGTGGCCTTCTCAATTTCCTACCGCAACGATCACCGTCCGATGAGCCCAGTGCAACTGGATCCGCTCGAAATGTGAAACCCACCTGAGGTGTGGACAATACCAAGTTCCCTCGTCTATTCTCGGACGCCCGCAGACTTGCACTCGTAAACACGTCGAGATCGAGGTTATGCGTCTCCTTTCTACCTCGAATATATGCTCTCGCGTTCACGTTGGCAAGAAGGGTGTTACAATAGCACGAGCAAATTGGGAGGACGAACAAGAGGTAGTACGGCGGGAAGAGGTGTAGCTTATTTTATTGTGGATCAGCGAGCTACGTGGGGACGAACAAGACGTGACGTACCAAGATGACAGTCAGGAAAGCGCACAAAGCGGTCCATGTACCCGTATTCACCGCAAACACGATCAGGCGTTGCAAAATGTGCAATGTACTTGCAGACGAAATTTAGGTTCAGATCCACTTCTAGTTCAGCGACCTGGTAAATAACAGTGTATGCTTACCTTTCCGATTTAGTATTGGTTCGCTGGCGGACAAGTAAGAACGTCATCAAAATGGCGATCACGATATCTGCTCCAGCAGAGAGAGAGAAAGCCAAGGTGCCTAGAGCCTGAGTAGTACACGTTGAGGGCGTGGCTCGGACGTGAACCTAAACCGTACGCATACCGCAAATGTACCGCTACTGAGAGCGTCGAACCCGACAACACGCAAACTAAAAAGAGTAGAAAGCAGTCATCAGCATTTTCTTTTTAAAAAAACAAGAAATAAATGAACCCGTTCGCAATGTACAATGCTTTGCGTGTATAAACTAGGTTGTGATCCTCAGTATCGACTCAGGACCATACGAGCAACAACATACTCATAGTAGACACTGATATATAGAACAACCAGTTAGCCTTCGGACTTGCATCACTTAGAAGGCCTCACCGAACTCAGCGACCGCGACGGGAAGCTACATTACAAGGTTAAATTGAGACCAGAACTCCTCAAGTGTACACCTCACCCATATAAATGGTATAATAATGTTCTTCCCGCTAACTGTATAGCTGTGAGTAATGGTGAAAGGGAGTCAAATGCCTGCACACACAAATGTAGATTCGATGGACGAAAAAGCCTTGTGTCGGTATTGTAACTAGGGTCTGAAAATATCAGTACCTAATCCGATCATCCGGCCGGAAAGGAAAATAGATACCAGCACAAGATATAGTAACTATCGATTATTAGCATGCACTTTAAACACAGCGACTACGAAACATACGGCAAGTTCACTGCAGAGAATATCAACACGCGAGACATGCAAATCTGAAAACGACGACTTACGGATGCCCAGTGGTAAATGTAGCTGGATTCATCATCCCTGCCATAATGTATTTGTAAACTATATGAAGTACAACATGAACCAGATTGCCGGGTGTCGTGTATGTTGTGAAACAAACCACCAGAAACACAGAGAGCCTCGAAAATCGTATTGAGTGACCTGTAGCGAAGCATGAGCTGCGTGGCAGGTTGAAGTGAGATAGAGCTGTACCACATAGTTGCTACCTAAGAAGGACGTTACGCTAAGTGTCATTCTCTAACAGTTTCGAGGTTGACCTACCAGGATCTTTGTGCGTAAAGGATCGCTCTGATAGCTAGAGGGGGTAAGGAGACGAAAACGCACACGAGGTGGTCCTCACTGGACATAGTAGAAGAATCTTTACGAGCATTATGGATTGTTTCATTTGACTAGGCCATCATGAAAGCGATACTCACGTTTGCATGCATGTGACACCATAAAATGCGGTTGCCAAGACGGTCCCGAAGTAGAATGAACCATATACTGGTTGGGCGAGTTGGGCGAGCGGGTTGGCTGACATGGCGTCGCCCTGAGGGGGAAAGGGAGGTGGGGTCAAATTGGGAGCAACTCAGTCACCACTTTATACTACAATCAGTACGTGCACTCTACATGCGAACTCTGTGACAGCTGTCGCGGTGGTGCCCTCGGCAAACTTGAAACAGCAGCTGGGTTGGAACGAATTGTGCCGCTGTCACCCGTACCTGTAGATAGGCCCTCGTTGGCTGCTGGTCGCTGTATTTGGACTAGCTGTTGGAGATCCAGACCTCCGTTACCCGTACGTAACTATTTTCTATTATTTTCCTACTTTTCCTTTTACGGACATCGCGTATACGTGTCCGTTCGTTCACCTTCCCTCCAGTCTCGTACCACTCGACTGGAGGTAAGCTATTATCCCACTTCTACATTCATTCCTTACTTACCTAGTACAGTATTTACCCTCTGTCTAGTCCGGGTTCCAACACTAGCGTCAACGAAACCATAGCCGATACACCTTTTGTACAGCGCGAGTTACAGCATCTCTGGTTTTGTGATTAGGATTCTCAAGCAGGTATAGCGCGAAATTTGACTGTGTATCACAAGTAATCTACGCGTGATGCCAGTGAGCTACTAGTTCTAAACCTCGGGCGCGCCGATTGTATTCGACGTTCTCTAGACACAATGTTAAGATTGGATCACCCCCGCGTGCCCACCCCATGACCGTAAACCATCCGTAACTCATAAAAGTCAGCCGACTTTAAGCGTTCATTTCCTGCGTTTTACAGATCGCCTAGCAGGTTTTTGTGTCGTGCACAACCACCTGTAAGTTGAGTTCCGCGTTACCCGTGCATTACTGTCCCAGTGCCCCTGGATTCCCCTCTGCTCGCCCATTGGCTTCCAGGATCATTCCCAAGCACGGAGGTAAACGCAGAAGGCAAACTCCATCATGTCATCTCAAGAGGTTGTTCGTTCGCTGACGCGCGATCTAGTACGTAGCTTCTCGCTTTCTCCAATGCTGGCCATACGTAATGCGGTTATCTCAATTTCAGGGTCACGCCTGCTGATGCGTCCTGTGCAGATGTCATGGAGTGATGATCAAGTGTCGGTCATGTGCCACGTGGTCATTTGGCTTGGCGAGTGTCATTAGCGACAAATAAACGCAGACGACAAGGGGTGAGGAACACGTTGCAATTTACTCACTCAACTCATATTTCATAAATCAGTTACGCGTTCAAGTTGTAGCAAGCATAGGGCCGACATACTCGGTACTCGGTGGGTAAGTTCAAATTCTAATCCCGGTAAACAGAAGGAAACGAGATCGCGAGAACGTCGGGAAAACAAGTTCACGTCATCAACCCCCTCAACCGACCCTCGTCCATCCGGGGCACGAAATCCACCTCAAACGGCTTCGCATGAAACACGATCGCGCCCGTAAACCCATCCGGTCCGAGATCGATCACCGTACTGGGTCGTCGCCCAATCCGGAACGACCACAACAAATACGCGAGATTGATGTAAAGCGACCGCGTGGCGACGTGCTGGCCAGGACACACTCTGCGCGCTGGGGGATGGGGACGTGGAGTACATCCCAGAAAACGCAACACGCACCTGCGACCAAACCCATACGTGTAGAAATGCATGTCAGTCCTGATACGCCCTTCTTCCGTCAGCCAGCGTTGAGGATTGAATGTCTCTGGATCTGGGAAGACTTTAGGGTCCCGTGAGATCGCCCTTTGATAGGGAGGGTTAATTCAGGAGACCATATGGTGCCAGTGTACAGTGCAAAAACCTACCAATGGCATCCTAAGACAGTCGCCCCGGCGGGGATACACTGACCCCTCTGTAGTCCAGGGATGTCAGGACAATGTCGCAAACAATGGACAAACCCCTACCCAAATGATATCCTTCGTTGCACGGTGGGCAAAGCCTGGCATACAAAGTATTTACGCCGCTCCAACGCAGCAAAGGGAAGAACTAGAAACGTACCAAACGGTACGACTGGTCTCCAGCGCATTGCCTCCAAGATAAATGCTTGGAGTTGTGGAAGCGTGTCCCAATCTTCGAATGTTGGTACTGGATACCATGTCAACGTAGCACACCATCACAAAAAGTCGACGTACTTCTGTCATTTCCGACCACCTCATCCAGTTCTTCTTGGACACGTGTTTGCGCATCAGGATGACAAGCCGCCGCCATGATCATCATGCTGATTGCAGCTGATGTCTAGAACAATAGTTTCTCAGGCTATTCATGCACATAGAGAGCAGGAAAAAACATACAGTGTCTGAACCTGCACCCAAGAAGGTACCGGCGAGATAAGCCATCTCGTTCTCCGATAACTGATGGTCGTCGATATGCTCGAGGAGCGTCTTTCCGAACGAGATTCCAGCCCTGTTCGCAGCCTAGAACCACGCGCCCATCAGTAACCCACAGAAGTGAGAACGTTTCCCGGCCCTCTCAATCATGAAGAGCCACGCACCATGTCATTTCGGACTCGATCGAGCTGGTCCCGGAAGAGCGAAAGCTCGTATCGATGGAACCCTTTGAGCTGACGGCCATACCCAGGCAAGTATTTCAACCATGGCAGACGATCCACGAGATACGCTCCCGGCCGCATTGCAACCTCAAAGTTGGCCAACACTTGTCGGACACGCACCATCTCGGGATCAGTGCTGGACGTCGGCGACGTCTTGCCATACGTCACACGTAAAATGACTTGGACAGCATACCTAAACATATGCGCGCATACATGCACCAATCAGCCCATCAGCCCACCGCCTCGATGCAAAAAAAAAGACACGAGGGTAGCGATGGACACGTACCGTTGCGCATGGATCATGTGGCGTTTAGGGTTGTTTAGAATATCAATGATGACCTCCTTTGCGGTCTCTGCTTGAATCTCTTGGTATGTCTGTGCCGCCTTGAGTTGAAGATGCGTGTGGGCTGCTCGTCTCAGACGACGAAACCGTTCTCCTGCAGGTGCGAGGAGGAGACGCATGCCGCCGGAGAGGATGTCGGCTACGGCGTGCAGGTGTGGGCGATCTACAAGGGCCCCGCCTTCTTTCTCCATGATCTCAGTGGCCGCCTGCAGAAAGGGAGAGAGTTGCTGTATTCGTGGTCTGATCGAGCAAGAACAAATCAAAACATACGTCCATGCGGCCAATAATGATCGTCACTTGGCTACCGCGTCGAAGAGCGACGACAGGTCCATATTGATTGATCAATGCGGTAAGTTCGTGAGCGATACTGGTCAACCACAAGGAAAAGGCAAGGTCTGATTGAGTCCCGGGGTGTGCACGCATCGAACCCCACACTCACTGTTTCTTTGGCATGGGGTATTGCCAGAACCATGCTGCGGGTGGACCGGGCGGAAGCGGAACACCATCTTTGTGCGTAGGACTCTGGAGCAGTCGCTTGGAGAGACAGAGGGCTGTTGCTGCAGCAACTCCACCAGCCAGGTATTTCCAAGGGAGGACGGAGCCAATGATGCCTACACCGTCTTCGTAGGTGAAAGTCATCGAGAAAGATAAGACAAAAGTGGGTCGCGATTAGTAGGACTCAGACACCGCAGGGCCGCTTCAACTGGTGGGTTACCAACTTGCAAGATCCCAACAGCATATCAGCCTTATATTTCCTATGAATCGGTGAAATGGTGAATCCGTGATGACACTTGATGCCTTTGTAATTGCCGGTGCGATGACGGATTTGCCCACAAGAACACCCGTAATGATCGTATGAAGTACTCATATCAACCTGCGAGATAAGAGTCATCGAATTGAATGGGAAGGTTCTTCGTACGTTGGATGACAAAGTGTGTCAGCAAGGTGATGGTAGACGGATTGCTGGCAAGCTCGGGCACTATACGTCCGAGAACTTGCAGATTTGGCACTCCGTCATTGCGCATCCCAACAAGGCACAGACGACGCGACTGGAAGTAACCTGCAGTTCAGTCAGCGCTCCGATTGGGTGATATGATATCTACCACCAGATCACATCAACCTCTTGGCGCAACGCCAACGCCCCTCCGCCGACAATACGTACGAAGAATTTACATTGAAATAAAGCAAGCTATAAACGAAATCATTACGACAATTATCACACATCCTGTCCCAAGCCTCGGATCAAGACCAGTATGTACAACACAAATGCCGGACCTGGGGGTGAGACTATGCAGGCGGTGGGGGCGGGGGCGGCGGAACACCATCGGACGGTGCAGGCGGTGCTCCTGGAGTACTCGGGGCACCACCGGCTCCGTACCCTTGCTGAGCATAGTATTGATTATACTGTTGCTGCTGACTCGCTGCCCATTCTTTAAATTGTGGGGAATTAACGTCATACCCAAATTGTGCCCTACATTTGAAGTTGCGTGTCAGACGGTGGAAAAGAGGCCATACAAGAGTCTATGAACGCGTGGAGCACCACGTACCAGTAAGCCGCGTATGCATCTACGGAGGTATCAGAAGCCCCAGGGCCGGGTTGAGGTGCACCTCCACCAGGTGGTGGTGGTGGTTGTTCGCCTGGCGGTGGGGGCGGAGGCGCGTTATCGGGAGGTGGCGGTGCAGAACCGTATCCGCCTTGAGTCTAGACACGGAACATTGAGCTGCCCCTCTCTAATTGCGCGATAGCGATGGACATACGACGGAATATTGGGCATATTGCATTTGCGCTTGGTGGAGTTCCATTTGTTGTTGTACGAGGGCCGATTGGGCTTTTCCATGTTCTGCGCGTACAACCTCGAGGAGATCCTCAGTCAGCACTTTGGCGCGAGCAACTTGACCTTCGTCTGGCCCACTACAGCATTATGAGAGTTGGTCAGTCGACAAGGTTGGTTGGCCAAACACACGTGATATGTATATGCATGGGTTCCTCCGACTCTTTCCCGGTCTCTTGCTCCACGAATCCTGAACCAATACCCTTAATCTGAACACGCGTACCCGT
Source organism: Boletus semigastroideus (assembly GCA_038090295.1). Taxonomy (NCBI): domain Eukaryota; kingdom Fungi; phylum Basidiomycota; class Agaricomycetes; order Boletales; family Boletaceae; genus Boletus; species Boletus semigastroideus. The sequence continues at coordinate 7,560 of JBBPMK010000266.1, forward strand.
CTCTTGCTGAATATATTTCACAAAGACACCCTGCGGCAAATTTAGTGGGAGTACCCCCGTAGCGATGAAGTACAATTACCTGTGGTCCAACAACCTTGGCGCGAACATTGAAATTTCGAAGCGTCTCCAAACCGACTGGGAGCTTTTCTTCTGGCCATTTCCGCTAGATGATGCTAAGTCGCACAAACGCAATACCTAAACAGCTTACTTTACCTTGTCGCGAAGTCGGTCTTTTTTGTCTTCAACGAGTGGCCCGAGGTCCATAGAGATCAAGTCGTTTATTTTGTCGATGGCGTTTTGTAGGACATCCCTCGAGGATGCAGAAAGGTGGAGATACAAAGGGGGGTCCTTCTCCGTAGCCTTGGATCGGTCTGGGTACCAGACACCCTTGGTGCTCACTGACGCACCCGTATCCTCGTGTATCTGTCCCAACCGTCATTCAATTCCCCACTCCCCAATCACATAACCCGGATAAAGAAAAAGTGGACACGAAGGAAGCCGAAACAAGCAACACGTACCTCTGCTTGCGTTGAGCCCTTGGTCAGCACATACCGATTCCGAACGTCGTTGATATCAATGTCGTGCGTAAACTCGGCATCGTGCGGGTCCCTCTGTCCAATTTGTATGCTCCCGGGAATAGACCCGCCTGCGCTGAACTGCGCTGCGATTTTTGCAGCAATGGCTGCGGCCGCGGCCGCTGCTTCTGAGGCCGTTTTTCCCTCTTCAATCTTGGTCGCCTTCAATGGGATATCGCCATCTCCATAAGTCTCTGGTGCGGCTTGGTCCCACTTGCGTTTCGACGACATTTGAGAGTAGTGTGGACCTGACACAAGGATGAGTTCAAGGTGTGAAGTGTCACGACCGCGTGACAAATAATTCAAACCCAGCGGGTATTGGTATACCCAAAACTGGACATATCCTTTTTCAGGGGAGGCGATAAATCTGCGATTGTGCTTTTTCAACGCCACGCCTTGCTCTAATGCACGTCTCCAAGCGTCCACGCTCCTCTCCACGCTCATCAGACGCGCAATCATCACACATGACCCCGTTCACGACCGACATCCAGGCGCAACAGCCAATCCGAGACCAAGATCTGGTACCTATCCACAAGTCCTCTCGAACGTCCGACTCTCATGCCCCCGATCGTACCTTGTTGTGTACGTTGCCGCCTACTTGCAATCCGCCCCACAATAGGCCCACCCCGATCGCCAATTCGCGCGATCTTGAGATACACTATGGGAAATACCACGCGCACGTATGTGAGCAGCGAGGATGTGGATGTGTCTTTCCAGATGGACGCCTTTTAGAACTGGTAAGGATGTCGATCTGGCCAGCATGCGCATCTCGCTGACGTTGGTATTGTCTGCTCGTTATCGACAGCATCAGACAGAGTGTCACGATCCACTTGCTGCCGTGCGGAAAGAGAGGGGAGAAAAGATCGTGCGTATTCTTCTCCGTCGGTCCGCAGCAATCTGGGAACTTAGACCGGATGGCGTCGTTGTAGTTTGCTTGCCATCTAGTTTCGTGTCCACGTTTGTTTTTGACACCTAAAGCACGAAGGTTACATCTCATTCAAGCGCATTCATACCCAAAGGAATATTTCTTTGCAGTTACCAATAAGGGGGTGGGTGGCCTCTTGAAGAGATGGGGAGATGGTGCAAGTATGATACGGGGAACGTGGAAGCCGAGGGACGACACAGGAGGGCAAGAGACCAAGAACGATGAGAAAGAAAGAGAAAATATGGAAGTAGACTCTGACGGCGATGAGGAGGAAGAGGAAGTAGAGGAGGAGAACGAGGATGTAGATGAGGTGGAAGGGGGTGAGGCAACGCCCAAGGCGCGATACATCGACGGAAGCAATGCTAGATCACCAGCGGATTCCCCCAAACCACCATCCCCTCGACAGTCGAACGTACGTCCATCGTCGTTGTCGTACGGAGGAGTGGACGATCTCGCGCAGTCGATGAGCTCGCTCTCGTTGGTACCGCAAGCGATACGGTTTGGAAGGGGCGGGAAGAGTGGAGGATTCATGCACCCAGAACTACACAACCCTCAAGTACTGAGGGGGAATTTTGGTCCGAGAGGGAGGGGAAGGGGTAGGATCGCTGCCAATGTTCACCCCCATATGGGACATAGGCGTGGAGGTGGACATCCCAGGGGTTTCCCTCCTCGCGGAACATCAGCCCGGGTTGGCGTAGTGCAAGTTCAAAGCGGCATCAGAGGAAAGGGCAGCGACTTGTGAGAAGGTGATGTAAGATATGTACGTACGAAAGGTACTAAAAACCTTTTGTTCTCTTGGTTGTGTTGTTCCATAAAAGGTAATTGTTGTAGACGACAATGAATTTCTTGTCTCTATTGTCGACCCTTGCAATTGTCTTTCACAGTTTATAAGTGCGGTCCCTTTCATCTCCAATGTCTCACATTCGAGCTAGTCTCGTCCTCATTGTACCACTTTCTACCTTTCTATCCAACTTGTCCGCTTGGCCCCTGTCATGTTGCATTCTGCTATTAAAACTGATTGTCGCCTTCTCGCCCCCCAGAAAACGCGCCCCCTTCGGCCTCTTCCTCCCCTGCCCTCTTCCCCCACCCAAGCCGCTCGCGGACTCCGCCGCAGGTCCAGCACTTTCTCCGCGATAGCTTCCTGGGCTGCTCACGTGCAACCTGGTTCGCCTGCTTCCCTCTCTCCCCGTTCGCCATGTCGCCGCCCTTCCCTCCTTCTCTCCACTTGCACCCAGTCTACGTCTTTCCTCCATATCGCTCCAACGCCGACCACTGCCTTTGCACCCACCCCATCTATCCGCGACTTCAAGGCAGATCTGACTACGGTTGGTTACACTTCCGTCTTTCTTCAACTCCCCAACACCCCCGTTTCTGCCACACTCCCCCTCTCCATCCGTCCGCCAGTCCCACCGGTTCCCCCTTCCACCTGCAAGCCTCGCGGTCTCGCCCATTTCCGTTCACTTTCTGCCCTTCGATCGCGGGGAAAGCCCAAACCCTCTTGTCCGACTTCCCCTACCAGAATGAAGGTTAAAGCCGCCGCGACTTCAGCTGCCGTCGTAAAGCGAAAGAAGGCCAAATACGCCATGCGTCCTCCCCCGCTTACCAACGAGCTTGCTCTTATGCAATTCGCTGACGGTGGAGACATTGATTGCAATATCAAACGTATCTTGGAAGCGCAACCCAAGGCTGCAGGTACTGTGGGTCTTGCAGACGTTTACCGCGATGGCGCAGGCGATGTCTGGTGGGACCACGATGAGAAATGGGAATATGCCCATCTCCTTGCAGAGGGCGACGCGTTTCGCCCTCAAGGTGATGTCCATTGGGTCACCTTTAGTGGCAACATATCACCTACTACAGCAGGTGTCCTAGGAGAGGATAGACGTGGCAGTGTGTCGACTCAAGATTCCGATCTAGATCCACAGTTTGTTGTTCGGCCTGTTGATTCGCTTGACGGGGACGATCTCACCCTGTCTAAGCATAACGCGCCCCTCCTATCACTTCCTTCTCGCCCACGTCGTGACGCGCGACACCTCCGAAAACCCAACCTCTTTGTCGACGTGGCGTTTTCCAGGCCTTATCCTTCCCCCAAGAGTCCGAGGTTTCAAACCTCATCGGCTGGTGGTGTGGGAATGAAACCCAAGGGAACGTCTAGGAGACGGCCTGCACCGCTCAAGCTTTCTCCTCCGAGTCCAACATTCAAGCGACCGACGAGTTCACCGATCGATGCGGACAAGGTTCGGAGGGATTTTCTTGCGGCCAGCTTCGAGCCATTGAATTTTATTCCAGTCACTCCGGTGACGCCTGCGACGGCTATGGTTGTTGCCACCCCTACGGGCGTGCGCGGGCGACTCGTCGGAAATAGTCGGGCCATCAATGTACCGTGGCCGAGTTTGGTTGTGACGAAGAAACCATCCATGTTGAACATGATGGGGCTCTTTCGATCCGCGAAAAAAGACGTGAAATGTTAGGCAGGACCGGACTTGGGGTTGGAACTTGTATGTGGACTGTTTTTTTTTGGTTTAACTGCTTTACTCGTTTCCTTGCTGTCATTGGATACCTGCATTTTTGGCGTATTTCATTGCATTCCTTGTGTAGCCATAGTTAAGATTCCCAGATGGCCCCCTAGGCTTTATGATTAGATATGCACTGTTCTATTGATAATTCTCCAGTCGATAAGATCCATGTAATTTCTTGTGTGTTATCCTAGCCTTGTGGAATAACTCCACGACCACTGAAGTCATCCTCTTCCGATCTGAAGGAGCCTCGGCTACAACAGGATCATCAATTGCAGTCAAAGCACATGGCCATGCGTCGTATGTCGGAAGTCACGTTGAGTAGTCCGACATACTCCGATTCAGAGCCGGTGGCTAGCGATTTGCAGACTGCCAGAGCGGAAGTAATCTGACACTTTTTTTTTTTTTTTTTTTAATTCCGTCAGAGTGATACTCTATGTAGGACATTTTGTCTAGCCGCTTGCCCGATTTCGTGAGGTTGCCCCTATCTCACGTGACCTAGATACCCTAAGCGGAGTTCAAATAGGCTCACCACTGATGAACGTCACCAAATCCCGACATTTGCTGCTGCGAATTTTGGTCTCAGTACAAGACCACTGAATGCTCACAAGGTGTAGTACCACTCGAAAATCTCGAGTGGCACGACTGTTTAGCACAGCTTGTATGGCGTCCAGACGCGAAGTAACCATGCACATGGGATACACACTCGATGTCGTCCATCCTACTTGATCGTGCTGCTAACTTCGGAAATGGTCCAGGGATACTTGATTGGGTGAGTCGCATGGTCACCTTACTGAACGACATGATCGGATCTGGGTGACACGTATGCGGTGTACTAAGTATGAGTTGTTAACATCTTCTAAGTTTCCATCTGAGGCAATGCGACCTCAATGTTGTTTTTATTTTCTTGCGCCCGCCCTTTTGGAGCCTCCGCGTGTCAAATCTATTGGCCGTCAATACGGCCGACACGGCAAGGTTCGGGTACTCGAAGTGCCCCATGGGTCCCTCGCAAATCCCCGTGGAGCCAAGCGCGGCATGCCGATACTTCCGTGCAGTTCACGATCCTATCGAGACCATCACTTGTCTCACTCGTTCCCCATTCACCCCCTAGGCACGTAACTCCCGGACTTACCATTAAATCATCAACATGTTTCAAATCCTCTGCTGCCGACAGACAATGGGACTTTCACGTCGGGTTGAATTTGCTCATGGATGGGGAATATCGCCGACAACTCGGATTTTCTCTCTCATCAGTTATCCGGCAGTGCCCGAGGTGTCAAGCGTTATCTGGATTATTATAGGGGCAGAAATTACAAATATATTGGAGCTACTACAGTCTCCGCCCAGTTCTTAGCGCCCGTGCTCGCTCCTGCAAGCTATCCGAGCAACCACGAGCAATGGCAACCAACCCGTCATATAGCACGATGTACGGCCCATTCTACTTTTCTACTGTCATGTCAACCGCCTTTTACGGCGTTACGTGTATGCAAACGTGGGTTTCAAGGTTTAGTATTGGGATGACGAGGCAACTCACTCTCGTTATTCGAACAGATTCTTTCATTATGTCCAGTATGAACGTTTCTTTATTTTCTTTGTCAACTTACATGTATCGTTTCCAGCTACCAGAGCGATCCCTTGCGCACAAAGATCTTTGTAAGTCATTGCGAAGGTCGGATATACTATATCATAGATTGCATCTTTTCAGGTAGCAGTGGTGTGGTAGGCCTCTTCTCAGTTCTGTCTACAAGAAGACCCTGCCACTTTGTCATAGGGCATTCAATACCGTTCATGCGGCCCTGACTATTGCGGACAGTTCGTGTTTGATACACAGGACACTCCGATAGCTTGTTGACCCAATGTCTAATATAGCATATAAGTATATCATGGGTGGCCTGATAGACCGGTCTTCATTGTTACGCGGGGTTCCGTGAGTTGTTGCTCTCAGGTTCTCATGGCCCATGTCCTGGATGTTTTTTCTTCAGCGAATTCATCGTAAGTTCCTTCTTTAATATTTTTGAAAAATCCAAAGTAAACAAGTCGTAGTTGCAGATACCCTTTACGGTACTACTTCATTTTTTTCGCCAGGTGCGACAGCTAATATCGATCAGACCATGGTTGGAGTGACTACACAAGGTTTTTTCGTTTATCGAATCTACGTTTGTGCGTTCGATTCCAGGGTTCTTTCTATGCTTACTCACAGGTGCTCAGTCAACGACAGGAACATAATCGTGCCAATTGCATACGTAGGGAGTTCATCTAGATGACGCATTTCAATGACACTTAAGCTCTGTCGCATAGGTTCCTTTAGCGATCTACCTGCTCGGTAAGACTTGATCCACCATCTAGAGATGAAAAGTTGACTCTAGATACCAGTGTCCTCTTCCAGTAGGCGATCATCGAGTTGCTTTATCTGTGTGGACGTTGATCACCTATTCCCAGTTTATGTTGCGAAAGCACTCTATAGCGCGGATGGGTTCGCTTTGTGTCTTTTGCATCGATCGTTTAGGTTTATCATGGTTTTCAGCGTGCACGCCGTCGATCTTTTTGTGCTTCATGACCATTTCTTCATGGTAGGGATATGTTTCACCTTCGAACCAACAACCTTACCATTAGAGGGCAGAGCATCGCCACTTCAACCTTCACTGTTGCTGCCGTCGTAGATGTCTCGATTGCGGCTTTCTTGACATACCTACTGCTCCGCAAGCGTAGCGCTGCTATGTCCACGAGGTGAGCACGCAGCGCCCGCGTCGCTTGGGAGACGCAAATGAATGTTGATTAATCTCCACAAGGTCGATACATATTTTACAACGTCTCACCGTCTTTGCAGTGAACACAGGTATTTGGACTGCCACCTTTGCCATCTTGTCCCTCATCATGGTGTGTGTCGACCAGTCCACATGTCATCCTCGCTTTCTTCAAGCCTGACTAAACACCTTCAGTTACACGTCTTCCCAAGAAACATGATTTATGTGGCGTTTGTTTTTCCGCTTTGCTCGATCTATACTATCACGCTCCTCGCCAACTTGAATGCTCGGTTATACATTCGAGGAGAAGTAGCGCCGCAGCAGGTCGATGAGGACCTGTTCAGTGAAAATTCACAGAGGTTGTCTGGCACATTTCGCCCAACACGCTCAAGGGTGGTTTCCTTCCATATGGCAGGTGTGTATACATTATCTCAGCTGGCTCAGTATCACCTCATAAGTCGATAATATCGATGACAGAGAATTTGGATACTCCCGGAGGGCTAAATGTATTGTTGGCGAATGACAAGCGGGTCGCGACGACGGAGAGTGTGCCCGTCTGATGCGTTGGAAAAAAGAAAAAACATGAACTTTGAAACTGTACCTGATCGTTTCATTTCAGCTTCAGTTAGTCCTGGTAATTGATCCCCCTACTACTATATAACCTCCGAACGAGCCCGAAGTTCGGCCACGGTAGGATGCGTAGTCGCGGCGAATTGGATATGTATCACATGGAACGAAACGGGACCGTGCTAAACAAGGTTACCTCGCTTGCGCTCGAGTTTGAGGGTGCTACACGGAGTCAATCAACCCGAGATCTTGCGAGGTAACGACCACGTGGTACTACCAGGGTGATGGGAGCAATGGTTAGGTCCTTCCATCACGTTGGTCGCGTCAAATCGTGTTGATGGAATGTGGGGGTTCGGCCCCGCTCACTTGACCTCCATTTTCTGGTCCAAACCGTCCTTGGATAGTGTTGCTTACCGATCATGCAATCCGATCGTTAGCAACTGACGATTCGAAAGAGTGAGTACCTCGCGATGAGCGTCAAACCGACGAGGGGACGACGGATGCAACCAATCAAGCTACCGGTGACTACAAGAGTAGCCTAATAATCGGGACCCTAGTTCTCATGCTTGGCGGAGGCGCGACTAACAAGGTGAAACGTCGTCATCGTTCCACATCAGACTGCAGTGCAGAGCGGCCCGCGCGAAACCTTGGGCCAAAAAGCTGACGAAAGCGTTTCAAAGTGTCAACGCGTGGGTTGGAACATGCGGTAATTCGGGAGCAACTTTAAAAGCTATGTTTCCGAGCTAACGCTTCGAACCTGGGCGTCCTGGACTCCTGGGTGCCCTTTTGACCGGTCGATCGGTTGCTGGTCACTGAGCATCGTCAATTTCAGGAACCCTCTTCCGGTCTACCATGCCGTAGTGCCCTTGGCGCGTTTCAGAAGTTTGCCTCTGTCAACGAGCATCGCTGCTCAATGATGACAGTTAGTAGCGAGGGATTAAACATAATAGACTTTTGAGGTTGGTCGTTTTGTTTTACCATGACCTGCCCGGTTGTCTCGGAGGGTTGAACAGGCTCACGGATTTGTGAACTGATTACAGTTGCGCGACCAGCACTTCTCAAACAACGCGATGTATACAAACTGCCCTGACGCCTACTTTCCATTCCGAGTCGTGGTAAATAGGCGCCACACCGAAACAGGCACAGTCAAGTGCCCACGCGGACAGAAACTTTCTATTATTGCTACCGTATCGTGTTGTTTCGTCGTTCCTGACCCTTGATATTTCTAACGCGCATATAAAGTGTTGAATATTTATGCTTTCCGGGATCCTCCTTTGATTTAAACCTGAGGCCGATTTCATTCTTTTACAGCTAACGGTCATCCCAGTTACACGGCGCTAGCCTCCACAAGGTCCCCGTTGCCTGCACGCTGAAGCACGAATCGGCAAGTACCAGGAGCTATGACTGCCAATATTCCGCTGTATGAATCCTTGTATGGGTCGGCCTTCTTTGCGGCCATCTTGTCGACCGCTTTTTATGGAATGACATGCGTACAAACGTGAGTCCCGATTCCCGAAACACGCTCATGTTCCGTCGTGGTGAACTTATTCGTTTTTTGGATGATGGACAGACTCTTTTATTTCATCCAGTATGTATATGACCCCGTGGTGTGGTTTCGTTCGCCAACTTATGGGTGCTTTCTTCCTAGCTATCACAATGATCCTTTGCGGATGAGATATTTTGTAAGTCAGGTTGTCAGGATTGTCCTCCAGCTAATATCGTGCGATCTTCTCAGGTAGGGGCCATATGGTACGTCTCCTCGTATCGCATCCCATTGTGTAACATCTCGAACGTTTTGTGGTAGGGTACTCGACACGGTCCATGAGGGCCTAACTGTTTCTGGCGGTTCGTGTTATAAACATGGCACTCGTAGCTCTCACTGATCTCGCGTGCGACATAGCTTACAAGTACATCATGGCTGGTCTGAAAGACCCCTCGTCCATGGCGACCGGGTCACCGTAAGTTGTTGTCTCCAAAAGTGTCTCGTTATTTTTTCTCACACCTTGTTCTCTTCAGTGAACTCGTTGTAAGTTTCAGAATCACCCTTGACACCCTTGAAAAAAATTCTACCAACAAGTCATAGTTACAGATATTGCTAACGGTATGCTTTGGCGTTTTGGACTTGAAACAATAGAGTCACGTGATTCTCCAGGGCCTGATTGCAACAACGGCGCAAGGCTTTTTCATCTATCGGATTTTCGTTTGTGCATATGTATTCTCTCCTTCATTTCCCGTTGAATCACACTCGCTCAGTCAGTGGGAAGAACATTATAGTGCCACTCGTTTGGGTAGGAGTCTATTTTCATGATATATTCCAGTGTCGCTCAAACCTCGTATTGGGTAGATTCCCCTAGCAATATACCAGTTCCGTAAGACTTTCCGTCCTTGAGAAGGCAAGGTCTGACAAAGGTCTGGATATCAACCAGTGTCTGGCACCAGCAAGTAGTCGTCGCACTCATATTAGCTCAGTGCACGCTGATCACTATGTTCCCAGTTTATGTAGCAAGAGCGCTTTACAGTGCCAATCATAGGTTCGTGGGCGTCATAGTCCTTGCCTCGTATCGGTTTCTCATGTACTACTTCCAGCATACATGTCACTAAGCTAAATGACGGATTTTTCAAGGCAGGCATATGGCTCGGATTGCAACCAACAATCTAATCCTTGGGCGCACAGGTTGTGATCGAATCGGGTCTGTCTATTTCTGCTGCAGTGGATGTCGTGACAGCCGTTTTCATGACATTCCTACTTGTCCGAAAGCGAAACTCCACTGGGTATTCCAGGCGAGCAAGCATCGTCCATATCATCGAGATCGCGCATCTGACTATTAATCCGCCAGCGTGTCACATATTTTACAACGCCTCATCGTGTTTGCGATTAATACGGGCATATGGACAGCCACGTTTGCCCTGATGACTGTCATTTTGGTGGGTGTTCGTCGATCGATCATCGCGGGTGAGCCTGATGTCAAGCCCGTAGTTGCACAGCTATCCCAAAACCTTGCGCTATGCGGTATTTGGTGTACCACTTTGTTCGGTATACTGTAACACCCTCCTCGCCAACTTGAACGTTAGAGTCTACTTTCGGGACGAAATCAAGGCGCAAAACGCCGATTTGCAAACGTCTGAAGGATCCAACTTGAAGTCGGGCTCGGACACGCAAGCCATGCAGGTCAGTAGTGCGAGTGGGGAAATCGAGCTGCTTCGCATGGAGTCTGGTGAGTGTCCTTTCTGTTCGTTTGTTGAATCGTCATGCGCGGCCAACTTGATGAGGGCTGTGTAGAACACCTAGAACGCCACGGAGGTGCGACGTCCTTGATTGCCGGTCAACCGAAGGAATCAGATGACGTGCACGCTTGACGATGGGTCAAACTCGATGGAAGTCGCCTGCTGGACTTGTCGCTTTCCGTTGGCCATCACGCACGGCGTGCTTCCAGTTGCAAGCTTATTTTTATTCTGGCAGTTTGTCGCACTAGGACTGTTAATTTCTTTTTATACATAAGTATGTAGCAATTGTCCAGTTAGAGCGTCGCTGTATGTATGGCTCCGAGTTCACTGTATAGAGCGCTGGGAGAGCCTCTCATCGTGCTGGAGGGACCGGGAAACCTAGGGTATGTCTTAGCTTCGCACCACTTTGGCACGGGCTCTCTCCCACGCTCCAGTCATTTTGCTTTTTAGCAATTCAGTAGTTCAACAGTGTGTGCGCGACAGCGAATCTTCTGAACTGCAAGTGGCTGGTCCATAAGTCAACGGTCAGTGATTTAGACTGGCCGGTACGCTCATACTCGGTACCGCACAGACGCAACTGTTGGTAACTAATATGATTGCTTTTAACACAAAAGTCAATCGTGCACCTACTAACTGAGTCTGATGCTGACGACGAACGTTGAACGGCTGGTCACCCCATCTTCGTATTCCATGCTTGTTTCACTGCCTCTGAATTGGAGCAATCCTGGGGAGCTTGGCCATGTGGACGTAAAGCGAATGCACACGACAACGCTTCAGTATTGTTTGGAACCAGTTTTAACGGACTTGAACGGAGTTGCAAAGTTCGACTCCGCCCGGCGCCTTCCCTCCATCTGAGCTACACAGCCACAACTAACTGCTCGAGATAGAACTACTATGCCTGCTTCGTCATGAGGCTATGGGTTTAGGTATGTGCTGACGAGAACCATAAAAGCATTCCCTGAGTTTAAATTTTTCATGATCATGGAGCCAATGGCGAATCCTTCTCACTTGGGGGTGGACTCCTTGCCCATTGCCGGAGCTATCACCTGCCACCAAGATGGAGGGAGGATCATCGATATCGATCATCGCGGAGTCTGTGAGTATCCAGGAATCCGAAGTCTGCGGCGTAGACACGGACTTAAATATCGCATTCAAGTTAGTGGGGCTTGCTCGTTCCGTCGTTCTTCACACCACTGAAGCAGATTGAGTCATGTCAACTAGCCTAATTGCCCTCCCATTGGGTCCGCTATACGGATCGATCTTTTTTGGTATTATCATGACCACCGCGTTCTACGGTGTTGCATGCATGCAAACGTGAGTGCTGGTCATTCGATAATGTATCGCAGTGACAGAACCAAACGCACTTCCTGCTTGAACAGGTTCTTTTATTATGTCCAGTCAGATTGCGTTTCTTGTGCTCCTTGGCCAACTCACTATGTTTTCACTCTAGCTACGAAAACGATCCTTTGCGCTTAAAAATATTGGTAAGTCAACCTGCGAGAATGCAGAGAGTAATCATTATTGTAGTCTTTCTCAGGTGGCCGCTCTGTGGTGAGCCCTCATTTCACTCTAGTCCCGTACCGCGACGTGGTTGATGTATCGTTCGGTTCCGTTCCAGGGCGCTCACTACGATCCACGAAGCTCTCAGTGTTTCGGGCGGTTAGTTTCTCGGCATTCATAAAAATCTCGCATTTATCGCCTCACATAGCTTATAAATTCGTTATCGCTGGCCTAATGGACCCGTCGTCGGTCACTGGAACCCCGTGAGTGGGTCTTCTGTAATTCCGTTCCCAAGGGCTGAGATTCTCTCCACAGTGAATTTATCGTAAGTTTTGTACCCCACAGCCCGTAGAGACTCCATTTATAGGCGGTAGTTACTCTATCTCGTGACGGTATCGCAATTCTTTTTTCTCTGGAAGAATCATACCGATATCTTCAGGCTCTGGTTGCTGTACCAACGCAAGGCTTTCTCGTCTACCGAGTTTACATTTGTATGTCCTGCCAGCTGCGTTCCTTATCCACTGACTGTCAACTACTTAGTTAGCGAAAAGAATATTATCGCACCACTTATATGGGTGAGGAGTATGCATTCAAGTAGTCTCATCTTCTTATCTGCGTAGGCTATCTTGGGGCTCATTCAGTTTGGTAAAGTTCCATAATGTCAGAATGCTGAAATCTAAAACGAATTCTCATGCTACTAGTGACGTCAATTAGTATGCTACCACTGTCGAATTCTGTGGTACAGGCTGATCGTTAAAATTTAGTTTATGTCAAGAAAGCGTTGTATACTGCGGATGGGTTCGTTTGCCTCTTGTTCTTCGAACTAAGTATCTTCTGCATTATTCTTATTCATTTCCAGTGTACACACAGTGACATTCACCGTTCTCAATAGTGGTTCGTTGTTGGTAGGTGACGATGGTCCGCAACAGAACGGTAGCCTCAGCATCTGCTACAGATCATAGACACCTTGACACTCTCCTCGGCTGCTGCATCGGATGTCTTTATCGCCGTTGCCATGACGTTCTTACTCGTGCGCCATCGTCTCACTGCTGAGTTCCAAAGGTAGGCACGCGTTTCGTTTTTTTTGCGTCCTCCAACTCCATCATGATGAAAGTAGTACGGCGCACCTTTTACAACGCCTGATCGTCTTTGCGGTGAATACGGGCACATGGACAGCCATGATCGCTCTCTTGACGGCCATCTTGGTGTGTTTGGTTCGTTATGCCCATCTGTAGTGGTTCTTGATCCAAGCACAATAGGTCCATCTCTTCCCGTCAAACTCGATCTATGCCGTGTTCATTTTTCCGCTTTGCCCGGTTTACTGTAACACTCTTCTTAGCAATCTGAACGGGAGGGCGTACTTGCGGGGTGAAGAGTTGACACACGTCGAATCTGGATTGTTCCGAAGTCCAGATTTGCAGGTTTCCGATAGAATCGAGGGCAACAATCAGCGTAGCGGGGAAAAAGTAGCGGTAGGTTTTTACAGTCCATTTCTCTATACGCCACTAGCTTATCGGACGGCGACTTGGATTCGCAAGACTACGGAGATGGTTACGTTCTCGGACGCTAGCCAGGCAGCCACACAACGAAATGTGTAAGGCAAGCACAAGCAGCTGTTCCTGACGAGCGCTGGAAAAGAATGAAGCGGGGATACGAACGTACTGAAAGTCGTATCCAATCGTTATACTTACTAGTAATTGGATCTACGACCCCATTTTCTTGACACACTAGCATTCGATCTCGAAGTTATCGATCTCACGTTACGCATTACAAGCCATCCTCGCTAAGCAGTGCATGATTTCAGGCAAGCATGCACTGTCCATATCGGGAGAGAACCCATGCCAGAGTGATTGGGAAAGCCGAGGAGACATAACTCCGGCCTCCCGGTCCCTCCAGCACGATGAGAGGCCCTAGCCCTTTATACAAGGAACTCAGATCCGTTATACAGAACAAGCGACGCTCTAAAATTGCTACATACATGAATTATAAAAAGAAAGAAATATCCCGGTGCGCCAGAACAACAATAATCTTGCAACTGGAAGCAAGTGTGTTGATGAAAACGACAAGTATAGCAAGCGATTTCCATAGAGTTTGACCCATCGTCAAGCGTGCGCGTCAGCTGAGCGCTGATTCCTTGGGCAATCAAGAGCGTCGCACCTCTGTGGCGTTCTAGGTGTTCTACACAAACCTCATCAAGTCGACTGCGCATGAGGATTCAACCAGTGAACAGAAAGGACATTCACCAGACTCCATGCGTAGCAGCTTGATGCCCCATTGGCACTCCTGATTTCTACGTCCGAGCCAGACTTCAAATTGGATTCTTCAGACGTTTGCAAATCAACGTTTTGCGCCTTGATTTCGTCCCGAAAGTAGACTAACGTTCAAGTTGGCGAGGAGGATGTGACAGTATACCGAACAAAGTGGTATACAAAATACCACATAGCGCAACGTTTGTGGATAGCTGTGCAACTACGTACGGGCTTGACGTCAGGTGCACAAGTGGTGATGGATGGACGACACGCACCCATTAAAGCAAATGTCGTTGTCCACATGCCTGAATTAATCGTAAACACGATGAAGGGTTTAAAATATGCGCTACGCTTGCGGATCATCGATCAATAGTCAGATGCGGAATCTTGCTCCGGTTGTATGGTTTTGCTTTTTAGCAATTCTAGCGGTTCGTGCTGTGTTTCAACTTCAACTTTCAAGTTCGCACTGGGCAGTATGTACTGCGGCAGCAAATCTTCTGAACTGCCAGTGGCTGACCCACAAGTAAATGATAAGCGGTTCAAGCTGGCCAGGACGCTCATACTTAAGTGGTAGTGCACCTGCCACCGACGGAGGTTACGGAGCTATAAATAAGGCAAATGGTATAATTGCTTCGAACACAAAAGTCATTGTGTACTTACTAGTATTGCGGGATGCTAACGACGAACGTTGAACGATCGAAGCCCATCTTCGTATTTGCTGCTTGTTTCACTGCCTCACGGGAATCACGGAGGGGCTTGGCGCCTGGTTACAAACCTGACTCCGCTCGGCCCTTAATTTTAGCTACACAGCCACATGGCAGTTCGCAAACATAACAGCATTCCCCGACTCGGAGTTATCATTTTTCATGCAGCCAATGGAAATGCTTGTCACTGGGGGTGAAGTCCATCACCACCGAAGCTATCAGTATCTGCCAGTGCCACCGGATCATCGCGAAGTCTGTGAAAGTGTACCCGCAGGCATGATCGGACTCGGACACCTGTGAGCCACGCATTTAAATGTTGCATTAGTGCGGGCTTGCTCGCTCCGTCGTTCTTCACACCACTGGGGCAAGTCCAGTCATGTCAATTAGCCCGGTTTCCTTCCCATTGGGTCCGCTATACGGCTCGATCTTCTTTGGTACTGTCATGGCCACCGCATTCTACGGTGTTGCATGCATGCAAACGTGAGTGTCAGTCATTCAAGGATGTACTATCGCAGTGACAAAATCAAACGCACACCTCCTGCATGAGTAGGTTCTTTTATTATGTCCAGTCAGATTGCGTTTCTCGTGCTCCTTAGCCAGCTCACTATGTTTTCACCCTAGCTACGAAAACGATCCTTTGCACTTAAAAATATTGGTAAGTAAACCTGCGAGAATGCAGAGAGTGATCCTTATTGTAGTCTCTCAGGTAGCGGCTCTGTGGTGAACCCTCATTTCACTCCAGCCACATAGCGAGACGTAGCTGATGTATCCCGTCCGTTCCAGGGTACTTACCACAATCCATGAAGCTCTCAGTGTTTCTGGCGGTCTGTTCCTCGACATTTATAATGATCTCGCATTTATCTTAATCTCATACCTCACACAGCTTATAAATTCGTCGTCGCTGGCCTAACGAACCCATTGCCAGTCACCGGAATCCCGTGAGTGGGCCTTCCAGAATTACATTCCCAAGCGTTGAGGTTCTCCGCAGCGAATTGATCGTAAGTTTTGTACCCACAGCCCTTAGAGACTCCATTTATGGGTTGTAGTTACTGTACCTCGTGACGGTACCGCAATTCTGTTTTCTCTGGAAGAATCATACCGATATCTTCAGGCTCTGGTTGCAGTTCCAACGCAAGGCTTTCTCATCTACCGAGTTTACATTCGTGTGTCTCGCCATCTGTTCTTTTCCCATTTACTGACAACTGCTCAGTTAGTGAAAAGAATATTATTGCACCACTTATCTGGGTAAGGAGCATGCATTTAAGTAGCCTCATTTCCTTATCAGCCTTGTGACACAGGCTATCTTAGCGCTCGTTGAGTTTGGTAAAACTCCATAAGGGTAGAATGCTAAAATCTAACAAATTCTAATGCTACCAGTGACGACAATTAGTATGCTATCACTGATCGAATTCTGTGGTACAGGCTGATCGTTAAAATTCAGTTTATGCCGGGAAAGCGTTGTATATTTCTCATGGGTTCGTCTGTTCTTCGGACTATCTTCTGCATTATTCTTATTCATTTCCAGCGTACACGCAGTGAAATTCAGTGCTCTCGATAGTGGCTCGTTGTTGGTAAGCGACGATAATCCGCAACAGAACGGTAGCCTCAGCATCTGCTATAGATCATAGACACCTTGGCACTCTCCTCGGCTGCTGCATTGGATGTCTTTATCGCTGTTTCCATGACGTTCTTACTCGTGCGCCATCATATTGCAGCTGAGTTTCAGCGGTAAGCATGCGTTTCCCTTTTTGTGTCCTCCAATTCGACAATGATCAAAGTACGGCACACATTTTACAACGTCTTATCGTCTTTGCGGTGAATACAGGTACATGGACAGCCACGCTTGTTCTCTTGACGGTTATCCTGGTGTGTTTGATTTGTCATGCCTGTCTGCAGGGGTTTCTGATCCAAGCACAATAGGTCCATCTTTTCCCATCAAACTTGATCTATTCTGTGTTCATTTTTCCGGTTTGTTCGGTCTACTGTAACACTCTTCTTGGCAACCTGAATGGGAGAGCGTACTTTCGGAGTGATTTTACGCACGTCGCATCGGGAATGTTCAGAAGTTCAGATTTGCGGGTTCCCGAGAGAATCGGGGGTAACAATCAGCATGACGAGGGGAAAATGGCCTTTCCCGCACCGCAGGTGTGTTTTTCAGTCCAAGTCTTCATATGTCGCTGGCTTATTGGATGGCGGCTTGGATTTGGAAGACTATGGAGATGATGACATTCTTGGACGCTAGCCTGTCTGCCGCACAGAATGTATAGGGCAAGCATGAACAGCTGCGCCTGACGAGTACTGCAAAAGATTGGGATATATATATACGTACTGAAAGCCGTATCTAAGCGTTTCATATTAGTAGTGGATCTACCGGCCTAGCATTCGAAGTTATTTATCTCATACGCTCTGCATTGCAAGGCATCCTCGCTGAGAAAAGCACGATATGGATGGTGACAAAAGACTCGTCGCAGCGAACACATGATCATGAAGAAAAAAGATTCATTGTTCCCTTGAGAACTTAAGTAACTTGGGTAAGTATGTCATTCCTGGTCGCCAAGTTGTCGGCTGGGTTAATTCGAATGTTGTAAGTGGCCTCATCTGTTCAGTAACCTTTGACCATTCCAGAGTTTTTTATCCACTTTTCTGGACCAATGAGGATCTGCAAATTCAGATAGTCCGCGTCAAGCGGAGCTCGTGGAGGGGAGTAGCTTGAGTAGTTTGCCACCTTGACCTTAAGAATGATTGAAAGGTGGAACAATGAATCGAAGGTTAATCGACCAGGGATCGAGGTGCTTCTGCTTCATGAAGAGGGAACTCAATTAAGGCGTGCTCGCCGCTCAGTGGCAGAGAGAATGGTCGACTGAATCGGGGGGAGCCACTATGCACTGCTGATACGCTGTTTGGTAAGATGCTTGACAACGTCATTCAGCGCCAACCTTGATCATGTTCCACTGTGCGTTGCATCAGTGGGTATTTAGATATCTGATCATGAATGTTGACAGTTTGATTGTGGCCCATCATGCGTGGGCGATTGAGTGGGTGGTTTACATACCTGTAACATAATGTGAGAAGTGCATACCTGCTTGTTCTACCACGGCGTCATAGCGTTGCAAGTACGGCAACCATGTGCATGACCATGGAACCTGAAACGCACGTAGCACCGGTGTTCTATTTTCCTACACGATAGAGACGATGTCGCTCGCGTCCCACTGGGACCGCGACAATGCGAAGCGAGTCTTTGAAGATCTAGCTACCGCCGTACATGTGGCTCCGCTGAGGACTGAACGTGCATCAACTCCTCACCCCGAAAGTAGGCCCATTCAGATTTCCAAGAAGAGTGTTAAGCTCCTAACGCTATTCAGGGATGTATTCACCCCGAATAAATTAAGGTAGACGTCGGTCAGATCCAGCAAACCTCAGGATCCTGTGACCGATGTGTGACGCAGGGACGAAGCACAATTTTACAGCATACCGGCCGGAGACTTCAACGATCAAGCGAGTGTGAGACACTGCACTAAGCAGTAGGCTCGCCGCTCAGGCTTACTAGTGTCGGATGCCATCAATTGTTTGGTAATACCGTTCACATTTTATTTTTGCTGCTCACCACCGAAAGCTCGTCTTCTCCTGCAACTGTGGTATTTAAAAGAAAGTAAAGACAATGAAATCTCGAAAGGATAGTAACAACTTATTGCCGGCCGATTTTAGCTACCTGTTCTGTACGAATACCCTATACAATTTGAAGGCTTTTGTCATGCAAAACCATGCTTTCGAAGGGTATCACCGAGGTGGATCCACAAATCCGGCTCTTGCGCATCAAAAGCCCCAAGTCACACACCCTGCTCTGTGGTAGACCGCCCAACGCTCGGGACCGTCATCAGCATCGTGGCCTTCTCAATTTCCTACCGCAACGATCACCGTCCGATGAGCCCAGTGCAACAGGATCCGCTCGAAATGTGAAACCCACCTGATGTGTGGACAATACCAAGTTCCCTCGTCTATTCTCGGACGCCCGCAGACTTGCACTCGTAAACACGTCGAGATCGAGGTTATGCGTCTCCTCTCTACCTCGAATATATGCTCTCGCGTTCAAGTTGGCAAGAAGGGTGTTACAATAGCACGGGGAAAGTGGGAGGATGAACAAGAGGTAGTACGGCGGGAAGAGGTGTAGCTTATTTTATTGTGGATCAGCGAGCTACGTGGGGACGAACAAGACGTGACGTACCAAGATGGCAGTCAAGAAAGCGCACAAAGCGGTCCATATACCCGTATTCACCGCAAACACGATCAGGCGTTGCAAAATGTGCAATGTGCTTGCAGACGAAATTCAGGTTCAGATCCACCTCTAGTTTAGCGACACGGTAAACAGCAGTGCACACTTACCCTTCTACACTAGTATTGCTTCGCTGGCGAACAAGTAAGAACGTCATCGAAATGGCGATCACGATATCCGTTCCAGCAGAGAGAGAGAAAGCCAAGGTGCCTAGAGCCTGAGTAGTACACGTTGAGGGCATGGCTCGGACGTGAACCTGAACCGTACGCCTACCGCAAATATACCGCTACTGAGAGCGTCGAACCCGACAACATGCAAACTAAAAAGAGTAGAAAACAGTTGTCAGCAATTTAAAAAAAAACAAGAAATAAATGAACCCATTCGAAATGTACAATGCTTTGCTTGTATAAACTAGGTTGTGGTCCTCAGTATCGACTCAGGACCATACGAGCAACGACAACATACTCATAGTAGACACTGAAATATGGAAAAACCAGTTAGCCTTCGGACTTGTATCATTTAGAAGGCCTCACCGAACTCAGTGACCGCGATGGGAAGCTACACTACAAGGTTAAATTGAGACCAGAACTCCTCAAGTGCACACCTCACCCATATAAATGGTATAATAATGTTCTTCCCGCTAACTGTATAGCTGTGAGTAATGGTGAAAGGGAGTCAAATGCCTGCACACACAAATGTAGATTCGATGGACGAAAAAGCCTTGTGTCGGTATTGTAACTAGGGTCTGAAAATATCAGTACCTAATCCGATCATCCGGCCGGAAAGGAAAATAGATACCAGCACAAGATATAGTAGCTATCGATTATTAGCATGCACTTTAAACACAGCGACTACGGAACATACGGCAAGTTCACTGCAGAGAATATCAACACGCGGGACATGCAAATCTGAAACGACGACTTACGGATGCCCAGTGGTAAATGTAGCTGGATTCACCATCCCTGCCATAATGTATTTGTAAACTATATGAAGTACAACATGAACCAGATGGCCGGGTGTCGTGTATGTTGTGAAACAAACCACCAGAAACACAGAGAGCCTCGAAAATCGTATTGAGTGCCCTGTAGCGAAGCATGAGCTGGGTGGCAGGTTGAAGTGAGATGGAGCTGTACCACATAGTTGCTACCTAAGAAGGACGTTACGCTAAGTGTCATTCTCTAACAGTTTCGAGGTTGACCTACCAGGATCTTTGTGCGTAAAGGATCGTTCTGATAGCTAGAGGGGGTAAGGAGACGAAAACGCACACAAGGTGGTCCTCACTGGATATAGTAGAAGAATCTTTACGAGTATTATGGATTGTTTCATTTGATGAGGCCATCATGAAAGCGATACTCACGTTTGCATGCATGCGACACCATAAAATGCGGTTGCCAAGACGGTCCCGAAGTAGAATGAACCATATACTGGTTGGGCGAGCGGGTTGGCTGACATGGCGTTGACTCAGTGGGAAAGGGAGGCGGGGTCAAATTGGGAGCGACTCAGTGCGTACTTTATACTACAATCAGTACTCGCACTCTACACGTGAATTCTGTGACAGCTGTCGCGGCGGTGCACTCGGCAAACTTGAAACAGGAGGTGGGTTGGAATGAATTGCGCCGCTGTCACCCGTACCTGTAGTAATCTTTGCAATACCTTGTAAAAGGAGGTTTTGTGTCGTGCACAACCACCTGTAATTGGAATTCTGCGTTACTGGATTCTCCTTTGCTCGCCCCTTGGCTTCCAGGATCATTCCCAGGCAGGGAGGTAAACGCAGGAGGCAAATTTCATCATGTTATCTCAAGAGGTTGTTCGTTCGCTGACGCGCGATCTAGTACGTAGCTTCTTTCTTTTCTTTTTTCTCCGATGCTGGCCATAGCTGGCCATACGTGATGCAGTTATCTTTTTCGTCTACTCAATTTCAGGGTCACGCCTGCTGACGCGTCATGTCTGTGCAGATATCATGGAGTTATGATCAAGTGTCGGTCATGTGCCACGAGGTAGTCTGGCGAGTGTCATTAGCGATAAATAAGGGCAGACGACAAGGGCTGAGGAACACGGTTGCAATTTATGAAATATGAGTTGAGTGAATTTCATAAATCTGTTACGCGTGTTACTGTAGCAGAGCTATTTACTATTATTTTCTTACATTTCCTTTTACGAACATCGCTATACTCGGCGCGTCCGTTCGCTCACCTTTCCTCCAGTCTCATACCACTCGACTGGAGTATTTACCCCCTGTCTAGGAGAATGCAGTCTCATGTGACTATGACTGGAGTCTCAACCCTATGTTACAGTGTTGGGTTCCAACAATGCATTCAAGTTGTAGCAAGCATAGGGCAGACAACTTCCATGCCAAAAAGGCCCTAAACAACTATAAAAGACTCCACCCATCTGTCTTTCCCCCTCCACCTGCCAACGCTCACACCTCTCCCCAATCAAATAAAAGTGTCTAACTCTGCCACATCCTTTCCCCTCACCAACATCTACACCCTCACCAACTCCATCTCCACCATTTTCCCCATTCCTTTCACTGAAGATCTCTTTCTCCCAGGATTCCCACAATCTTACTTCCCTGCTCCCATCACATCACCCAACTGGACTAGGGCATCATCCCCCTCCTCCAACACTGCCACTACTAAATGGGGGACCCCCAACTAGAACTGGCCCCATCTCCTCCTATGTTTCCAACCATGTCTATATCCACCCCAGACATTCCCCAACTAGGACTCACCCTGGTACCCCCTTCTTCTGAGAACAACTACTCAGATCTCACAGCACTACTCTGCAACAACTGCCTCATCCCCACCATTGAATCCTTGCTCAAACAAGGATCTCCACTTGCCACAGCCCAGAAAGCCTACATTCAAATCCTCAAACTTGAGGCACTCATCAATACCTCCTCCCCTCATACTTCCATTGGTGATCCTCAGGAATCCCTCATCAAGATAAAATCTGAACTCCTCACCAAGCTCCACCACTTGCTCCACATCCTCAAGATCACCCCATTCCTTATTGATGTAGACTGTTACCTCAGGAAATACCACCATCATTCCAACCTGTCCACCTGCTACCCTTCTCCAGACCCCTTGACCCATGCCAACCTCATCAACATTGCCATTATTGAGCATGACTATGGCTATACATCTGGACAGTGCCTTCTCCTTTCTACCCACTCACAGTACAAAGAAGCTTGCTTCACCTGCCATTGCCTTGGCCACTGCCAACAATGATATTCCTACTATGTATGTCCACACTGCCATCTCAGAAACCTGGACCATCTCACCAATCATTGCCCACTCAAACTTCAAACCAACCATTGGCAACTCTAAATCAGGTCCTGCTTCCAAAAATTCAACCAACCCATCACCCCCAACAACCACATCCTTTACCTCATCCTCCTCAAACCACTGCAACACTCAAAGGCAGAGATGCCACCACTACTCCTCCTTTCCCTTTCATTGCAACTTTCCAAAACCCCAAGACTGCTCTCTCTCCCCTTGTTACAGTTTACTCTAATCCAGACTGGATCTGTTACGCTCACTGCAAACTGAAGTCCTGCAAAGTGATAACAAGCAGACTGAGTGTGAAAGGATGCCCGTTTGATAGAGCCACTCATAAGGCGATGGTGAGCCTAAGGTGGGGTTGACGCAACCCTGGAAGGCAGACTATGCCAACAGGTCTATGATCGACGCGTAGTACCGGTTCTACGCAGATGCTAGGAAGCGCGCAAGTCCTAGGGGTGGAAGCCGAAGGAGAGTGCCTTAGAAGCGGAAGCA
>JBBPMK010000267.1:0-30546 GCA_038090295.1 Boletus semigastroideus
GTGCGAGGGGGAGGAGGGAAAGACAAGCGAAGATGAGACGCATCGGTCTAGCGTACTGGGCTAAGCGTCCATGGAGGAAGAGAGAATTGACAGCAACGAGCGCCACGCTCGGTTGCGCTGACACCGCACCGCCCGACCTGAGCGGTCAACCAAATGCCGGACATACAGGTCGGTTCGCAGATATTCGACCTCGCATTTCACCCTCACAACACTACCGTGTACACTGGCCTTCTAAATGGCTCAGTAAACGCGTACCGGTACGACGAACAAGGCCAGCATCACCAGACGTTCTCCCTCAGGCCCTCCAAGCGTTCCTGTCGCTGTCTTGCCACCAATCAAGACGGCTCCCACCTCTTTGCCGCAGGGAAAGCCAGGTCCATTTTGTACGTTTGTCCGATTGATCCGCTCTTTGCCAATTCAGACACACCCAGCACCATCGACACATGCACAGGCACAACAGCGGACACCCGTAATGATGCACACGAGTGAGCACCTCATCCTCACACCGCCCGACCATCCCTTGACCACCTTAGTGGCTGAGTAGCTCTCCTGTCAATCGCACGAAACATCTCCTCCCCAACATGTTCTGCACTGGCGACGATGACGGTGTGATCAAGGTACGTGGCCTTTCACCCGGCCTGACACCCACCCATCAGACAATCACACCCTAGCTCTGGGACCCGCGACAACCCCAGGAGATACGCCGTTATAGCCATCATTTTGATTACATCTCCGACTTTCTGTGGCTTGGGGACAAAAAACAACTCTTATCCACAAGGTGGTTATTCAGCCAAGTAACTGCTCTCTCAAGATCATCGCTTATTTTGTGCCCTTTTCCCCACACAAAGTGCAGATGGCACGCTATCGGTGGTGGACGTACGTGGAAAGAAATCGGAACCCCTCGCCCAGTCCGAGGATCAAGAGGACGAGTTGCTGTCCATCGTTTCTATAAGGAAGCAAGTCCCCCTTTTCTCCATTTTGCGGCACTCACAAACTTACTTTGGGGGCATTGCACTGTTTAGCGGAACAAAGGTGGTCGTCGGTACTCAATTGGGGATCTTATCGATATTCAACCGCAGCCAAGGTTGGGGTGATTGTGTTGACAGAGTTCCCGGGTACGTTACGGCAATCAAACAATCTACGTGATGTTTCTCATCTCAACTCGTGTAGGCACCCACAATCAGTTGATGCACTCTGTGCACTGCCACCTTCATATCCGTCTGCCCACTCCACCATTCTTACTGGATCGTCAGACGGTCTTCTGCGTGCTGTGCAGTTATTTCCTACCAAACTGCTCGGCGTCGTCGCTGATCACGGGTCGTTCCCAATCGAAAGAATTGCAGTGGACCAAAACGGAGAGGGTAGATGGATAGGCAGTGCGGGACACGAGGACACCCTCAAGATGACAGATCTCAAAGACGTTTTCGAGGACGAGGATGGCAGTGATGGTGACCAAGACCTCGATGCACCCCCACCCACTGAAGGAGAACTCTATCCAGACAAGGATGCCACTGACGACGCCATTCCTGAGCCTCATGAAGCCAGACCAGGGGGTGATTCACAGGATTCTGATTCTGATGCACCCAGAGAGAACCCGGAAAGGAAGAGGAAAAGAAAGGGGGGTAAGGATTCACTGGCAGGAAAGAAAAAAAAAGGACGGAATGCAATTGATGCGGAACCCTCCTTTTTCTCTGGCCTATAGGAATACGATGCGTCCTACGTCCTACTCGGAATGCCTTGGCCGGTTTAAAAACTCTAGTCGATAGATTAAACAGTTTATCCTCATTAGATGTGTATCCCAACCACTTTTCTGGTGTTCCTCGCCCTTACCTCCAAGTAGCTAATTTGCATAGCATAGATTGGTAGCCATCATTCACAGATCAGATTGCATTAAATTGTTTTCAGTGAATACCTAATGTGTCAATTGACTGCTCACCTTCTCCCAATCGCGAACTCACTGTGTACTATCCGCTGGATCCTATATTCACCGGATGCTCCCGCGAGCTAGCGACCACTATGTATTCGACGCATTCCGGCTAACGCGTGTGTACATCCGTCGGTGAGATGATGGGCACAGTCGACTGTTATCTGACTGCAGCCGAAGATGCTGACAAAACCATTCCACGACTGACTCGGGCATCACCGATATATTGACACCGAGATCGCAATTCACAACTGCGTACGAACGGAACCATAAGTACATACATACAGCCGTCGATAGATCCATTGGCCAGGGAGAGACGTCGGGATGATGTCCCCATCAACTCGTAAAGTGGTGGAAGCTATATGAAACGAATAGGGTAGGTTCCTAGCGGGAACCAACAGGCTGTGTGCACCTTTCTCAGGCGACCAATGACATATATAGTCCAGCCCCACGGCAGGAAGAGACTTACTAGGTCAACAAAAAAAGTTAAAGTGGTCGACGTAGCCGATTGGCCTACGATAGAGCAGCATTCGAGGATTTACACACACCTTACCTGAGTTGGCTCTCGTGCAGACACGTTATCCGCGACTGGGGCTAGGTGCGTGAAAACCATCGGACCCGCCGCTAACACCGTCCGAGGATCAAATCGATCAAGCCCGAGAATGAATCATCGTCAAGTCGGTATGAAGAAGTCCTTCCTTCCCAAAGCAAAGGTTGTTAGACTGGAAGGGCCCCGAATAGGGTTTGTGGAAAAGGAGGGCATCATTCCCCCGACCGTCCCACAGTTCTCACCGATGGTTGCATGGACACCTTGACCTCTCGACCAGGTTTGCTTCTTCGGACCGGTTTGTCGTACCGATGTCTTAGGTGCATGTACTTAAATCGAGGCCAGTTCCCATCCAAAAGGGTGACAGCAGAGTGATTAGCGAGCGTGGCTAGCAGGAGAGACGTCTAGCAGACACGAAGGGTTGTATAGCGACAGCCCAGCGACGAAGTGGAACAATTCAGGACGGCCAGGCACGCCTGGAATGCAAAAGGAACGACACATTTTCTAGTATTGAGGCTGAGCCAGTAATGAATCAGAAAATCTGATGCGCGCACAGCAAACAAGGTTACATATCGCCGTTGGACTTGTCATTTCATGGCAAGAAGTGAATATTTTTCTGATCGAAAGGTGTGCGATGGAGGGACATAAGTACATACCTTCTCTGGCCATGGATTTCCGGGGAGGGGCGAGAAGAGCGCCGGAATAGTGGCAAGGGTGAGAGGCCCAGCAAGGGGTGGTCATTCCGTGCTTTCCACGCTGGGGTGCCCCTGTCAGCAGGTTGCGGTTGATACAGGTTCCGCATCATCGCAACGAAGATCAAATCCGAAATGAGCCGCAGTGCTAGACCCCGGCCACAGCGAGAACCGCCCGCCCTTTTTCCAGGCGGCCGAGATGGATAAATTGCTGTCGGAATTGAAACTAAACCTAGTTTTTGATGAGCAATACAACGCTTAGAACCCAAACTTTGGCCGGAATTCGTGATGGCGAAGAAAGCTAGTAAGTAAATAAGTAAGTAAGTAAGTAGAGTAACTTAAGTTGGTGGCTGTACCGTAGAACGAGTTCGTTCGGATCATACCAGGTTCTTCTTTCCAACTGCCAGCACAACACAAACGTTGAATATGCTCTCACGAACCACAGTCTTATCTCTCCGCTCTGGCCGCGCTGCCAGCAAGTACAGTATACGAAACTTGTCGGCAAGAGCATCTACCATTCTCAGCAATTTGGACATTCCTACCACCCAAGAGGTCCCTGGAGTATATCACGGAACATGGGGTGGCACGGGCGACATTGTTGAAAGCGTCTGCCCGACCACCGGTGAAATATTGGCACGCGTGCAATCCGTGGGTCCTCTGTATCCCATCAATCTCGTCTTCTCACTGATGCACACGGTAGGCCTCACCACGTGAACTCCACGAAGCCTTGGACAAGTCGAAAGAAGCGCATCGCTTTCTAAGGAAATTACCCGCTCCTCGCCGTGGAGATGTGTTGAGACAGCTACGAGAAGCCCTTGCGGCAAAGGTGAGGCATCGCCTACCGCATCTCGTGACTCATCGTTTGAGTCCTTTAGCGGGATGCACTTGGTGCACTCGTGTCCCTCGAGATGGGCAAGATCAAGACAGAAGGGATCGGTGAAGTACAAGAATTCGTGGATATTGTACGGCGTCATTTATCACTTCCTCACTCCGTTCATCCATTTGTTTCCAGTGTGATTATGCCGTCGGTCTTTCGCGAATGATGAACGGTAGAGTTGTGGCGTCGGAGCGCCCAGGCCATACCATTCTGGAAGGTGACCTCGTCCTTTCCCCTTTCGTAGCTTCGTTTGGATTAACTCTGTTCCGCGGCTTCCGCCTCAAGTGCCAAACCCCCTTGGCGTTGTTGGTATCCTCACAGCGTTCAACTTCCCTGTCGCAGTTTACGGGTGGTCAGTGAAGCCTTTATTTTTTTACCCCTTGCATGATAATTCGGTCTTAATATTCACATTCAGGAACTTTTCCTTGTCTTTTGCTGCTGGAAATGCAAATATTTGGAAGCCTTCCCCTACTACTCCATTGTGTGCTATAGCAGTTACAAAGATAATTGCTGACGTGTTAGAACGCAATGGAATCCCAGGTGCTGTCTCTGCCCTCGTTACCGGCGGCAAGGACGTCGGCGAGGCTATCGTGAACAGTGTGGATATCCCACTAAGTTTGTTGCCCATGATCACCGTCTCCTTAATCTTAACCGTCGTTCTAGTATCATTCACCGGCAGCGAAGCTGTTGGCCGTGTCGTCGGCAAGGCTGTTCAATCTCGTTTTGGAAAAACAATCCTGGAACTAGGAGGGAACAATGGTATGGACTTTAGATCCATCATGACTGACCCGAGATACCTAATTTCTCTTTTTGGCTTACAATGCTCAAACAGCTTCAATCATTATGCCTGATGCGGATTTATCTATGGCTGTACCTGCGGTCTTTTTTGGTGCGGTAGGCACCGCAGGGCAGCGATGCACATCAACTAGAAGACTGTATCTTCATCGCGATATCTCCCCACGTTTTCTTGATGCACTGCAGAAAATGTATGCTTCAGTGAGGGTAGGGGATCCCCTTGTTGAGAGCACCTTGCTTGGCCCCTTGCATAGTCGCGCCGCAGTTGAAACATATTCCAACGCTGTCGAACGTCTCCGAGGGAAAGGCGCTCAGCTTTTGACAGGTGGTCGACGATACGATGAGGATGCCCTCCGCCAGGGAAACTTTGTACAGCCCACGATTGCGATTCCCAAGTCTGTTGATCCGACGGACAGTATCTGGAACACTGAAACGTTTGCACCCGTATTGAATGTCGGTGTTTTCGATGAACTAGAGCAGGCCATTGGTTGGAATAATGCTGTTCCGCAAGGGCTTTCCAGTAGCCTATGGACGCGGGATATGCGCCACATCGGGAAATGGATTGGTCCAGAAGGTTCTGACGCAGGGATCGTCAACGTTCGTTTTCTAGTTTGAATACAAGGATGTGCCTATCTGAGTCCCATGTAGGTCAATGTTGGCACTAGTGGGGCTGAGATCGGTGCCGCGTTTGGGGGCAACAAGGTTGGTAGCTTTAGCTGCGAGTTTTGAAAATATTACTCAGTTTCTCTCTGCCTCTCGTAGAGCACTGGCTGGTAAGTCCGATGGCTTGGCCGGTGATGGGTCGCGACTGACGGTCCCCCTAGGGGTCGCGAGTCGGGCGGAGATGCATGGAAACAATACATGCGCTGGAGTGCATGCACTATCAACTTTTCGGATGCAGCGCCTTTGGCGCAAGGCGTCAACTTTTCGGCATGATGGAAAGGCAATGCCGCCCTCTAATGCCATTTCAACAGCTGTACAAAGTACTGGCGCTTACCGGAGATCTGTCCGTTCTTGTTAATGGAGCGTAGCTTTGTTCACATCACGACGACCGGGTTGTTGATGGGCATGCAGCAATGCCGGAAAATACCCGATCTCGCTAGCAGGATTACAAGAATAGCGATGGAAAGTGCCAATTAGTGCTTTTCGGCCCATGAGCGATCAGTGTCGTGAGTGATATATAAACGTGAGAGTTGTCCATTTTAAGTTGCACCGACAATCCAGGATCTTGTCCACCCTTGCGACGGCTTCCCCCGTGCCTGTCAAACAGGGTGTCAGGAGATCTTCCACGAGGGACCATGAGTATGTTGACATGTCATCCGGCCAATGGGGGTCCTGATGCCTTGTTAGTTCGGAGGCGGTGACCCCAGTGAATGCGGCATCGCTAAGGCAAGTGCGGTATGACCGAATGCACCTTGTACAACACAATTATAAAGAACGTTAGGTGATTATCTTACAGGAGTGTTAACTCCACCCCTACCGTTATTATCCTCCCTAACATTTTCTTAATTCTACGATCGCTTCAAGATCCCTGACGGTACCCTCTATCACCAGTGCTTTACTTGCAGCCGCAAGCCGTTTTCAACTGTCCAGATTAAGCGCCGCTGATGCAAACGGCTGACGACCTTCCCTGGCCTGAGCTGGGCAATGTCTCGAGAGGCGCTACTCGCGGCAATCAGGGTCAGAAGGGTGCATTGGGACCTTCCGACCAAGAAGGTCGCTGCGTGCTGCAGCTACGAGTCCAGCCTGGGGTACTCTCCGTCAAGTTGAACCGACGCTCAAGCGAGTGGTATCGCACGCTCGACAACGAGGTAAACCGTGCTCTCAAACTCACGAAAACATACTGGAGAAAGGCACGGAGACGACAAGACTAGTCAGTATCTCCCTCGTTCACGTGGTTCCTGACATTGACACAGATATACTTCTCTTCTTCGACGCATAGTGATGCCCGCGCGGACCAGGACCATATGGAGCTGCACGAATGGTTGCAACAACTTAAAGACAAGACAATGTCTCATCTCGAGGTACTCATGCAAAAAGGCGACATTCAGGGACCTCCATATGTGATGCCTGATGATATCGAATTGACATTTCTGCGAAAATTCATCGAACGACATAATGCGGGAATTCCTCATAACCCACGTCTTCGCCACCTCGGGCCGAATGCACACCCTCCGCATATAGACGAAACGATGGAAATGTCCACACCTGAATTGTCTGACCCAGGCTACCCTCCCCCTGCTTTAGTCGACCAAATGGCACGCCTGCAGCCAGGTATGCAAAACCCCTCTACAGCTCCGTGATCCAGTGAATCAACGAGACCTCCATCCAGAGAGTACATCTGGTGTCTCAAGTCCTAATTATGTACATTCTCCAGGGACATCGCATCGCCCTCACCTCATCAGACCTCCTTCGTCGCCCTCCACGGCGACGTATGAACAGCTGTTACAAGACGCGCAAGCCTCAGGTCAGAGACATTTGACACATCACATGGCAGACTACCAAGGCTTGACTGTACCGGAAGGCCAATTCCTGCAGGATGCAAGGACTACGTTATCCCGAGCGCAGTCACAGACACAGGATGCATTCCAGCGGTATACTGCAAGTCTGGAAGCCGAAGCTCGTGCGAGGCGAGAGGTCGTCCTTGCCGAACAACACCGTGATGAATTGAGTAAGTGTCATTGTCTTAAGGGTGCGAGAACAGTTCACGAAAGGTCGACCAGTGTCTGCACTGCTCTCACGAACACAGACAACCGTCGGTACGTAAGATTCAGACACCCCCCCTCCCCAGTTCCCACATGTCGCAACATAGAATATGCACGCCATCCATCCTTACCTCAAGAGGACGTACGGAATTCCCAACACACACAGCATCCGCAACACAGTCAGCAAGACGTAAGATTAGGCACTCAGATCGGATGAGATGTGCCGGTTAACACTATGCCCTTGCAGTATTCATCACACCATCTTGCGGAGCGTAGGGCATCGGTTGACTTGATGACTCACAACAGTCCCAGGTCGCTGGACTGGCGACAGCCTGATGTGCCGAACTCATACACTACGGGGTTAGAAGCGATTCCTCAATCTGAGGTAGGGAAATTTCTGTACCTATCTCCTTGAACCTAAATTCACTGAGTAGATACGCTCATCAAGCGACTCCTACAAGTCCGAGCGCAAGCACTCGCGGACCTGGGAGCAGGGTGGTCAAGTTGACATCCAAGGTATGTAATTGTGTCGTCAAGGACTGGGATAATTTGACTCATTGAGACATACCAGTTCTGCAAGATGTCACAGGATTGCCGCGGCGAAAACGTAGCCATCACATGGTCGATCCGGTTGGTCACAGCGCATCTCTGTTGTCCCAGACGATGGCACTGCCTCTATGATTTTTTTTTGTGTGCGCTGGCCGCCTTTCGGGATTCATAAATATGGCCGGACAAGCTTTGCTTGTACTGGGTGATGCTTGGATACCGCTTTGGCGCTGAGCGCATTTTTGTATTGCTGTTTATTTCGTAGTATGGTCACCGCCAGTGGCAACTGGACGACCAGAGGCGACTACATTTAATCGCCGCCTTTTGGCATTGCTATTCATCGCTTTGCTTGTGTCATCAGCCTGTATCATCCGGACCGCTGTATCCCCTGCAATTCTATACTTCGCATCAATCTATCATCCTACCTTGTGAAAATCACCGGAAGTGACGTGAACTGCATGCAGGTTCGCTAGGCTGATGGGTAAGTAAGCGTGAAAGCCTGAGTGTTTCACAGTGGCCGCCACGCCCGCCTTCCAAATGTCGAACGATTATTGTCCACCTTGTCATCAACTTGTCGGCGGTCGAGTGCCTCCACTAATGATTACATAATGCAATGTGCTCTCCGGCGCTCGGAGACAATGGCAGGTTCAAGTTCAACCAGCTTGTTCGACATCATTCAAGCAAATGCCCCGTCCGTCACGCCAGTCTCACCGCACAACGTCGTCAACGCCCGCTGGTCCAATCTCTGTCGAGGACCAAAGCAGATGTAAAGTGTTTTGACCAGGATGGTCTTGGTTCGGACACCACAACCGCGCTCGTCGTCCTGAGCGACCAAGGAACCCTTTGCCCCAACCTCGTCCTTGTGTTGCTCTTTGCCTTGAACACGCTTGGACGGGGCTGTGACCTCAATGGTCGGGATAATCGCGTGCCGCACACGTGTAGACCACATCTCATCTGTTAAAAGGCGTTTGATGCATTATCCATCCTGTCTCTTTCACCCAGGGACGACCTGTTGTCTCAGAGTATTTCTTTGTATCTCGCACCTTTGGAACGCTTACACGCCTGACGCTCTTGAACATGCGCGAAACGACACCATCCCATCATCCGAAATATCGCAGTGAGTGATCAGTTCGAATCAAAGGGAACAAGGACTAATTGCAACAAAGCTAAATTGTGTCGCAATGTTGCCAGCGGGGAGTGCCCTTTTGGTCAAAAATGCAATTTCCTCCATCCATCTCCGGGAATCAGTCTTTCCTCTTCCTCACTTAAACAACATCTCTTCAGCTGGAACGCGCTTCTTCTGCCACAGCTACCTGCCCTCTCCACCCAGCAAGCCACTCAGAAAACGATGCCACGGCTGCTGCCGCCGCCGCCGCGGTCCCAGGGACCACAGCTTGTCGACGAAGGCCCTTCTCCAACATCCTCCCTCCTACTTTCGCGGTCTGACTGTACCTCTTCCGATTATGCGCCACAGACCTGGCAGACTAGGAAGCGCAAGAAATACTCATGTAGACATTTCGTCCGCACAGGAGGCTGGTGTCCGGCTGGAAGACAATGCAGATTGTAAGATTCATTTGTGTGCCACCCACGCCATTCTAATATGTCACTGTTAGTTTTCATGACGTGACTGCATTATCTCCTTCCGGTTCTCAGATAGCGGACAGTACAACGCCATCCACAACCAGTGCACGCGAAGAAAGAGGGAGAACCATCACCGGTGGCGTTCTGATGGGTACACAATCCCCATCTCCCGCGACTATTAGCCAAGCCCATCCAGAGCCTCATCGATATACTGAACCCGAGCTGATGCCACCATATCCGTCTACTCATTACCTCCATACGGTCACCAGTGGTTTCAATAATCATTCAAGCCAGCCGATGTATTGGCCCAACTATTCTTGGCAGCCATGTTTTCCCACTGTCAATAGAACGGCTATCATGCCTGTTTCTTCTATTGCAGGACATTCGTCAACTGCGCAGCCCACTGTCTATCCCCCACTTCAACCTTCTGCGCAAACCAGACCACCAAGGGAAACTAGTAACCTTTCGTTGGGGTCATATCAAGTAAATGGCACCACGTATTTTCCAACCTCGATGCTTTCCGTCCCTCCGCCGCCACACCATATGCCTATCCACCCGGTTGCATATAATCATACAATGGCTCCTGCATACCCTTACTATCCACCGCCTTCAGGCTACTGCAACGTTCACAATCAAACGACGCACGTTCTTCAAACCTCGTTTGATCCCTTTGCCTCGAAACGGGTGGTGCCCACCGAACTGCCTGTCATTCCACGACTCGAGGACTACCAAATGTCACCTATCCCACAGGACGCCCTTGTGCCCCCACTCTCATTGCCGAGCGGCGAGCTAATCTCGACGACCACGAGTGACAAGCCGAACCTCACTCAAGAACACGAATTCCCATACCGACCTCCGAGAGATCAGCGGGTGGGCCACACCCGGCGTATCAGCGTCAACATCAAGCGACATGTTCGAGTCCACAGTAGCTAAGGGCTACTCATCAATCTCGACGACTCGGCTTCCTCTTGCA
The DNA here is from genome assembly GCA_038090295.1 of Boletus semigastroideus. Classification (NCBI taxonomy): domain Eukaryota; kingdom Fungi; phylum Basidiomycota; class Agaricomycetes; order Boletales; family Boletaceae; genus Boletus; species Boletus semigastroideus. The sequence continues at coordinate 10,641 of JBBPMK010000267.1, forward strand.
AAAAAAAAGGGGTGTACCGTCTCCTCGTTGTGTCCCTAGAGCATCGTGGGTCGCCACGTCGTATGTATATGTTATCTTGCCACCATCGGCTGTTCTTTCTTTTTATCCCGTCTTTTTTTATGACTCGATTGCGCTGTAACCCATCCACGTTTTCCCCTCGTCATGATGTACCATAAAACCATGTTACAAAAATGCATCTCATCACCATCTCTCTTCCTTGTTTCCGATCATTTCATCCTGCCTATGGGCTATGTACGTACGCAAATGTATGGAATGCTGGGTTCGCTCGATCAGCCCCCCGTGTGTAGTGCCATGTTCATGATGCCCTTGGCCAAAAGTACGACATCATCGGTTCTCCGTCGGAACCGCTGGCAGGTCTCTTGGGGTTCATTGCTTCGATCATATGCGTGAAACAGACCGCAGTGCCGCCTTTCATCTTACGCTTCATTACAGCAATACACGCGGGGATAGCCGTCGTGGGCTATAAAAAAAAGAGCTTCAAGCTTGAGAAGAACACCGATAGCTACAGTACTTGTGATGATTACATGGTATGCAGAAAGTTTTAAAAAAAAGAAAAAGTGATCGAAGGTGAGGTGGACCGGGGGTAACAAAGAAAAATGCTGAGCTAGTATGATACACGTACGAGAAAAATATGCTAGATGTGTCAATGAATCATAAATACGGATGGCCCCAGAGTGCCCTAATCAAAAAAAAAAAAAGAGAGAAAAAGTGGACCGTTAAAGATAAAGCACGTAACGTTCGTCCTCCAGAGCTCCACGTTAGTAACCAAGAACGCTCCGTGTTATTATGCGTCTCGGAGTTTGAAAGACTCCATCGCGGGCACACACGACATGTCAGAAATGATGAAGGATCAAGAAAAAAGAGCATGGAATGGTTCGCATCAACGATGCTCACGCGAACAGTTCGGCGCCCTCAATTCCGTACGAGAAATCCAGGACCACAATCTTCTGGTCATGTGAGGTGCTGACGAGAGCAATCATGTCAGTCCCAGATCCGTAATTCCGAGAGGAAAGGTCTTACCTGACAATCTTCCCAACATCGAACTTGACGTCGAAGATATGACTGGAGTGAAGATTCCTGAATTCTCTGACCAACCGGCCCACACCTTTCGTTTTCCGGAAAGGTGCATCTGCCACACGCTGGGAATCTGTTTCCTCCCCCGTATCCCCGTGCCATTCCCAGACTCGAACACTTTTATCGTAGCTCGTACTCACGATGTACCCCGTCTTGGGGTCAAAACAAAGGGCCCTGACGAGTAAGGTGTGCCCCGCGAATGTGTGTAGGCATTCACCAGTTGAAGCACGCCACAACTTAATGGTGCAGTCATTTGATCCACTCAAGATGAGGCCGTCCTGTAATACCAATGAGCGAACGCAATACCGCTGGATGTGGAGACGTGCCTTGAACTCAATACAGGCCAGTCCCTTTTCGTGCCCTTCGAAGATCCGGATGCATTCACCCGTTTCAACGTCCCAAAGCATCATCTTCCCATCACCGCTTGCGCTAACGACTTTGCCGTTCTCCAGCCCAACGGCATTCACTGGACCTTGGTGTCCACGTAGGACCGTGTGAAGAGCCAGTGTCTTACGATCATAAACGTGCATTAAAGCATCTTTGGAGCTGTGTGGCCATGAATAGCAGATCCGACAATTTCGGGAAAAAAAACCCTTACCATGAGACAATCCACTTCTTGTCCATTCTCAGATCCAAGACACCCCCCGAGTGACCTCGAAGGACTTTGCGGATCTCTGCGGAAATCTTCCTAGGGGGGCCAATGGCCGCAGAAGCGTACGAGTCTCTCGACTTGCCTGTTCTGCCGGTGCCTGCAACGGGGGTGTTCTCCCCAGTTTCCACAGGCGTTGAGACGAGATCCCAGACACACACCGTACAATCGCTGCTCCCGCTGACCATGAAGCCACGGCATACCCCGTCGCTTCCTAGGTCCCAGTCACGTTCAAATTTGAGGCATAGCACGCTGCCTGTGTGACCCTCAAAAGAAGCCACACACTTTCCAGTCTTGATGCACCAAACTTTGATCGTGCGGTCTCGTGAACCAGAGATGATGCGCGAGGAATCGAAATCAAGGCAGTAAACGCTGATGATAACGGTGAGTCATAGTAAACGCCGATATCCAGTGACACACCTGTCCCGGTGACCATCGATTCTGAGCACGCGAGGTTCGCCCTCAGGATCCCGCCACCGCTGTTCAAGAACCGACCGGCCACGATATAGACTATGCCAATCGAGCATGAGAGGAGCTTGTCTTGATATTGGTTGCGGCTCCGATGGTATAATTGGCTCTTGTTCCTCGACTTGATGGCCGTTTCCATCTCTGTGCTCGCAAGGGGCATCCAAACGTCGGTCGTCTTCTTCTCTGCATTTCTCACAAGGGTGTATGAACACCCCTTTACCAGGACCCTCATAGCCAGGCCTTGCGGTGTCCTTGAGCCTCATATTAGCGCGATCGAAGTTGACGGCCCATCCCCTCGGCTCGTCCCATTGCTCGTCGTCGTGTTCAGTGATGGGGATTGAGAGGCCGTGGATACCTTCGTCCTTGACACCGCGATACCGGCGCCCGAAACCCCCAAAGGAGTCTTGGGTGCGATGGCCCAGTTCTGAGACTTGGCTTGGGGGGTGACTGGGTACACGAGGAACGCCTTCTCGTGACTGCCATAATCCCCACCAGACGCCGTTGTCAAGGGCAAGGGAACGCCATCCTTTGCAAGTTGAGGAGACCGCAAGGACGCCACGCAGTGGTAGATAGGAAAGAACGTGTAGAAAAAGCTCGGGAGGAAGGCGAGTGAGGGGAGTCGGAATCTTCGGAACTGGTAACAAAAGGGTGGTGTCAGCATCAATGGTGCATGGGACAATTGACTCTGACCTCCTTCGGTGTAGTACTCTGGTTCTTGGGTGATCCTCTGCTCGTAATCATATGCATCCGAATAACCATAACCGCACACACAAGCACCGTCTCCCCAGCCAGTACATGTACAACCGACGAGTTCACCTTCTTCACCATCAAGAGGGTCGAGGGCACCATAATCTACGTCAGTATCGACGTCAAAGGTACCTCGCCTGACGCGCTTTATGCGCCGCTTTTCCTTTAATCTGCGGCCGACGCCGATCATGGGGGAAGTCTTACTTCTGACGACAGAAAAGCCAGGCATTGGACTCGATTTCGTACGAGCGGCGAGAAGTGGGGAGAGGTGTGGATGTGGGTCCCGAGGGATGGGAGAGGGGTGGGGAGACCCCTTAGCTGGGGAAGCGATGGACTCCCAAAGGCGCGAAATTCCTGGCCTGGGGCGTCTTTGTTTTCCCAGTGGACCTAGGCTCATGCTTTGTGATCGGGCGTTTGCGGAGAACTGAAATGACCCTGCCAGTGAAGTGGAGTTGGAACGAAGGAAGGGCAATGATGCGGTGGCACGAAAGTGGGGGGAGCGGAACGGGTCCGCGTCAAAGTCTTCTGTGTACTGATAGAAAGTCGGACTGCTTGGGGGAGAAATCATGGAAAAGTCTGCAGTGGGAGTAGGGGAAGGGGGGCGACTAACGAGAGGGTTGTGCGATAAGGGAGAGGTCGTTACTGAAAGGGGTGCGGAGGGGACATGAACAGACGGTAAAACTATGGTGGTGTCTAGGACAGGGAGACGGGAAGGGCCGGCCTTTGGCCCGTCATCAAGAAGGACTGGTTCTGGGGTAGAATGAGCGGTATAGTACGGCGTAGGTACAGCGGAGCGGAGATAACTGTGGTCATATCCAAGAGCGGTGAGATCAGAGCCAGCGACCGACGATTCAGTGTTGTGACGATCGAGTGATGAGTTTGGGGTCGGGCTTAGCTCCGTTGGACTGGGTGGAGCGGTCATGTAGGACACGGTGGACGAAGCGGAAAGAGGTACGTCCAAGTCCAAAGACCAAGAAGAGGTGAAATCGAGGTCGAGGGAGAGAAAGTCGACCGAGTTACTAGCTGAACGTCGTTGTGGTATCGTTCTGCATGGCTTTGACGGTGTGGTCGACATGCTGCATGACGAGGACTCGAAACAGAGCCTGGTCATACCTAACACGTGACTAAAAGTGGGGCCAAGTTGACCCTACGTCGCAAATACTCGTTTTATATACTACCATACACCATACACGAGGTCCTCCCTATGAAAATTGAATTGCCCCCGTCGTCGGATCGGTGATTGTGATCATGGGCACATGCGAAATGACCAGCCCGAACAGCGCCATCCTGCGCGAACAGTCGTGTCAGCGTCATGTACTGCGCAAAAAAACTCCGGCGAACGGAGACACGCGTGCCGAGCGGGCGAGGGCCGGAAACCCCGTATAGCACCGTCGGTCAAGAAGCGCCCGTATACCACCAGCAAAATTGAAACAACCAAAGTGATCACTTCCGTCATGATCCGGGTGGAGCTATCGTGCGGAGAGTCACTCACACAAGGGTAGCCCAAGGCGTGCTTCCGCCTTCTTTGGCGCGCAGTGGGTGCTGGTTCATGACCCCGTTAATGGCAAGGATCACAACCGGCCATGCAGCGTATCTATATGAACCGCAGACCGGTCATTGGAGACACGATGCATCGAGAGGAGAACAAACCCACCTATTTCTTGTTACCATCACCATCCCAGCAAAGAACATACCCATTGAACCGAGTGCGTCTGAACAAGAAGAGTTGATCACGAAAACCCCGGACATCGAAAGATAGCTCACCGACAGATTCTACCTTCCACGACTTTGGAAGTGTCAGTCTTGTTTCCCGCGAAGAGTCTTTTCGGTCGTTCATGAGGGTGTTGCTGCTCGACATGCTGGTCCACCGTGTCTCTAATGTTACTTCGTGAAAAGTAGAGGCACTGTGGGAAACTTGACCCACCCGTTGGCCCGCGCTCTTGGCCCGCGCTCGGTCACCGTATTCCTTTTCTCACTAGCAAATATCGTGCATTCGAGAGTATCTGTAAGTCCTCAGCATACACTGACAGTGCGCATGGTTATTCTCCGAACTCAACTCCCTACAATTCCTGCCGCATTGCACTGAAAACGTTGCCGTTCCCGCCGGTGATCGATTGATCGTCCAGGGAACATTGTTTTGCCACCAGTGGGAACAACGATGCTACCGCTGCTTCTGCGGGACTCCGAACAAGTACTCTACTACATGAACATATTTCCTCGGTAATTAGTCTGCCCTCGGTATTCCGTTTAACAATCATCGACACGTTCTCAGCTCTATTGTATTTTAGAAAGGAGTCTCGAGAGTGACGGTCATGAAACTCCTTGCCGCTAAAATCTCCCGATTGGTGTGTCCTTGCCCAAACCCTCTTGGCATACTTGAAACGCACTGTGCATTCAGGCTGTCTGTCCTTATAGAATGATGATCAATAGCGCCAAACCAATCGTCAACCCCACAACCCTGCACGCTGCCTTCAATACGTGCAGCATTGCCAGTAGCGTCTCTGTAATTCAGTGAATAGCACGTCATAGACCGGGAAAATTTAACGTCGTCACACCCCTCACGTCGCCCATGCAGTTCTCATACCTGACATCAGCACCGCAGCGAGGGTGGCCTCGTCGGTAATGCGACATCCGACCCCTAGATCAATGGTTGATGTGCTGTTTACGTGAGCCACGGTTGTTGTTCACCTACATCACCGGAGATCATCGAAGTCAACCCCACTCGGACTATAGCTGTTCCGGACGCGCGTACTGCGACACTGCAACTTGGAATCAAGTGCCTCCAATGGGGATTTTCATGGGATCGCCCCGGACCAAGCACTGCTGACAATGGTCCATTGGAAGATCGCCATGCGAATTGTCTGCGAAAACTCAAAAAAATGCAATCAAACTAGGATCCGTCTTGCGTGCTGACATCTCATGCCCCATGTGGTCCCTGTGTCAACAACCCGATACCATCACTTGGGATTTCTCCTATCTCACTGGTACAGTACACCCGGATGCACCAATCGAACTTCTACTTCGGCTTTTGGTCGAAGTATAGCGATCTTCTTGAATCCCGTGAGGATCGAGGCAATTGGCTAGACTGCAAAGGTACCCCGACGTATCGGGGAAACAAGGTGACCGGTAATAATACATTGCTCTTCCCCGCCCACTGATCGGTCGCTCGGGACGGGTCAAACGATCGTCGACGGCGAGCCTACGGCCGATGTGATCCCAAGTGCTTACACGTCATTCGCCTTCTTTTCCGGAACTTTGTTGACACTTTTGATACTTCTCGTCCCAGGTAACATCTCCATGGCCAATATCGGCACCTTTTCCCCTCTGCTATGACCATATAGCGCGACGACATACCCGACTTGCCTGCGGTCGCTCGTTCAGAGTGGGGGCTGGGTTGCTGACACATGAGCGCTCTCAGTGCCTACATGGTATTCCTTGTTCTCGATGAGCCTTTTATTGTCGATCAAGCAATACCCCTCAGACGTCGTGCGACTGGATGCATGCTGGTGTGCCAACTTGCTTTTTGATTGCAAACAGGGGACCATTTACTCCACTGGTTCAGCGTGCATGGGTGCCCAAGTGCATTCGGTATCGGTACAATCTTGCGAGCACCACCGGTGCGATCTGTCTGTAGTGGCATCAGACGCCCTTAGGGGCGTGCCTGTCGAGGGAGCAAGGCATCTCGCTTGCTTCGTATGACGTCGGTGATACGTAGACTTCTGAGTGTAACGTGGGGACACTCGGATTAGAGGCATGATGTAGAGGCATGATTTGGGGACGGATGGATCTTACGAACCGTACAAAGGTAGTGACCCTGCTACACTCGATGCATTAAGGAGGATGTTCAGGCGGATGAAAAAGGTTTTACGCTTCGTCACGAGCCGGATTGGGCAGGAAAGTTCAATTCCGACACTTTTTGGATGACGCTGCGACTGGTCGGTCGTGCTGGATAACATGAACCCTTGAACAATCTATACTGGTCGTTATAACCGACCAGCTCGACCAGAGCTGTCCACATCCGAATCACAATTGTGCACCGCACCAAGACAAGCACTGACTAGGAAAGCAAGTTCCGTTTCAGATAGTCGATCGTCGCAGCGTTCACGTATTCAATCACGCTCTTCTGCTTGTACCCTATATCGAGAGCCACATGATGTCAACGTGAACCCCACGAACGCGAAAACGAGACCATCGCTCACCGTGTCCTTCGCCTTCACAAATCACCATCTGCGCCAGTCCACCCGGCGTACCCTGCACGATCTTGTACATGGCAACCGCCTCGTGCACCGTCACCCGCGTGTCCGACTCGCCGTGCGTGATAAACAGTGGCACTCTGATCTTGTCCGCATTGTTCAGAGGCGAGATGCGTTCCAAAAAGGCGCGGACGACAGGATCTGACTCGTCCCCATATTCGAGACGCCGATGGGCACGACGCACAGGAGCCGTGTTCTCGAGGAACGTGACCCAGTTTCCGATGCCAAAGTTAGCGACGCCGCATTTCAACTTGGAGGAATAATGCGTCAGCGTAGCCTTGGGAGCTCTAGTTAGAGGACAACGCAGTGCGAGATCGAGATCGTGTCGACTCACAAAAACCATGTATCCGCCGTCTGGACACAGCGAGATTTTCAACACGTTCGTGTCAAACGTTGGCGAGAACGGGTACTTACATGAACCACCCATGACTGCGATCCGTGATGAATCCAGTTCTCCGGATAATCCGGATCCGATATAATCGATCAATGCATCGATGTCTCTGCCACGATCCTCTACATAAGATACATCAGGGAAAGAAGTCAGGATACTCACTTCACCGCATCCTCGCGCTTCCAAACGTCGTCCAATGACATGTACCTTTTTCCATAACCCGAACTACCTCTTACGTTGGGATAAATCGCAGCGATTCCCAACTCGTTTAAGAGATAATCATGAGTCGCACTTGTGTGTCACTGTCAACCAAATCGATTGCGGAAACTTGTACACCTGACTCACGTTCTATACCGCACCGTAGCCTGTGACTCAGGCCCGCCGTGGATGACAACGACGACAGGCGCTCTGCTTTTTCCTTGGTTCGGGTGGTAATATAGTGCAGGAACCTCCAACCCATCAAAGCTTCTAAACTTGATCAGCTTTGGCGCGACAGGCTTGGTAATTTTGGGTGCTGCCGCCTGAACGTAAGGTGACAGCTCAACATCAACGTATGCGTCACCATCCGTGGTATGCTTGATCGTCTGCAGGTCCAAAGTTGCCTTCTGGACGAATCCACGGGATCGGTAAGAGGCCAGTCGGAGTACAAGTTCGTAGGGACGTCCGTTCCGCCCGTTGTGCGAGTACACGATCCATCCCCCTTCCCATCCAAGCTTCAATTCAATCACGGTATTCTTGTTCGGACCACTGAGAGGCATAGCATAGAGCGTGCTCCAGCCTTCCACATTCGCGGTGAAATAGATGCACGCATCTGTGACCCCAAGATGATCCACCTCCCACGCGATAGGTCTTAGAACAGGGATGGCGGCGCCCAGGTTGGGAGTAGTTATGTGCGTGACCATGCGCTGATCCAAGTCATATGATACGACGGCGTCGAAGTCACCATAGGCGTTCGTGATGACATATATTACATGGGCATTGGCAGGGTCGAGGGAAAAGAATCCGTCAATCGTCGTCGCTTCTTCACGTTCGGTAGCTCCGGGAAGAATGATGCGTTGGAGTGCGCTCGGCTCGGGACCAGAGATGTCAACCACGAACATGGGTTGATAGGCGTTTCCAAAAGTGCGTGTGAGAAGCAGATGTTTGTCATCGACCGAGAAGGATCGGGTGACCCATCGCTCTGTCTTTCCATCTCGAACCGGAGGGGTGACTAGCTTGGAGGGAAGATTGAAGGGAGTAGAGTCGCAGGCGGCCCCAGTGTTGGAGCCTATCAACTGAGTCACATATGCAAGGGTATCGGTGTTATTTTCCTTGTTTGAAACGAACGCCATAAGTCTGAGAATATCCGTGAGAGTACATCAACAAAATACAGAGAAGACCCGACTTGTTAGATGGCGATATTGTGACGTTGCGATATCTGTAGTCATCGTGAGTGAGTCTCTCGATACGACCTTTACCAGGGGTGTTATCCAGTTCCCCGTCGATCGTGGGTAAGACGTGTTCACATAGGGTATCTTCCCAGTAACGCCTGGAATTCTCGACGCCAGGTATGTAACGACGAACTGTGTTAACCTTGAATACGCACCAAAGTTGAAAATGCTCATTTCCATTAAAATCCATAGTCAAGATAGCACCACCCGACCTGTAAATGCCACGCCAATCCTCGCCAGCAATCGATCTGAACGAGGATATAATCCGGCCTGTCCCGATGTTGAAATATGTGAGACGCTCAAGCTCAGTGTTGGTCGGGTCGGTTGAGATCCTGTAAACCTGAGACACTTGGACATCTTCTGGCCTGTGGGAGAGGAAGATGCCGCCAGGTACTGTTCCTGTGGTAGTCGATACGCTGCGTTCGAAGCCATACAGGTTGAAATCTGTGGTTCCCAGTGGTACGAGCTGAACCATAGACAAACGACTGGACACGCTGGGTACATACCTCGAGCAGCATCTTCGTAGGCTTTCATGCCAGTGAAGGTTGCCTGAGGAACATCAGGAACATTGACTGCTTTGATTTTTTCAGCAGGTCTGGTGAACTTGAGGTCGCCGTAATCAACAGGTCCAGTCATTGGGGACGCGGGTAAACGTTCAAGAACCTCGACGGGAACCACTCATTATATAGCTGGTCAACGTATCACATGTGGTTGATCATCGGGCCAAGATAGCTTGATCGGTTGTTTCCGACTGATGCTGAGAAACATGAGGCGATTGAACTGGTGTGGGGCGACAACGCGAGGAGGGCGTGTGGACCACGCCTTGTCTCTCGACTGCCTTCATTGTTGCGCTGATGAACAACTTGTTGTTGAACGAGTCGACACAAAATGGTGCATAGTACTGTGCCTACGAGTACCTGGCTGCGTTGATGCTTACTGTTCAATAAGACCACCACACACCATCAACTGAACTTATCAACACTGATAGCCAGATACGCGCCATCGCGTTTACACAAGACGGGAAATACCTTGTGAGCGGGGACAAAAGAGGTGTTCGGATATGGCGAGTAGCAGACAAGCGACAGATGGGAAAGGCTCTGGAATTGAAGGATGTCCGGTCCATCGCAATCTCGAGGAACCGCCAATGGATCGCTGCGGGCGAAAGTTGGGGCGAGATGAAGGTGTGGAACTGCCAGACTTCCGAGGAAATCTTGAAGCACAACTCGGATGGCCACACCGTCACCAGTGTCGATTTCTCGCCCGACTCGACTCGGCTTGTCGCTGCGTCGGGTAACCGCAGAGCCTATGTCTGGGAAATCGCAACGACCCATGCTATGGCGGATGGTCCAGCGCTGACACTCGAAGAACACGAGTTTTGGGTGGTCGCTGCCAAGTTTTCTCCCCAGGGCGATCGAATCGTGACAGCGACGTTCCGCTCTGGCAAATCTATTCGCGTCTATGACAGTCGCACCGGTCATATCCTCTTCGACGATCCCATTCAAGGTCTACCTGCCAATATCACGAAAGTCAGCGCTTACTACAACACTGGGCTTGTTTGGTCGAGGAGCGGCATCTTTATCCTAACCAAGAACTCTGAGTCGAAGAAACTTGCAATATATCGAATCCAGGTCCATGGAAAGACAGGGCTCGTAGACAAGGAGTGGGGACCAGTTGACGACGGCAGCTACCCTTGCATTGTCTCACCGGAGTCTGGGGACTTTGTTGTGCATTCTTCGGGCTATGAAATCAAGTTTTACGGTACCCGACGGCCAGTTACCCCAATCATGATGAATGATCAGGACGCACACGCAATTGCACTCTCTTCTGACGGCCAGTATCTGGCGATTGGTAGAGGAGACGGGAAAATAGACATTCGGAGCATTTAAAACATTGCAAGACGTGGTTTCTGCTACCTCGTCCTTTTTTTTGCCATACAGTTGTAAGATGATGTCGTGGTGATGTCGTGGTTCGAGATTTAGATTATAATCCAGAGTTTCAACCTGTAAGTCGTATGTAGTTGTACTAGACGACACAATTTTGACAGCTTGACAATGTCAGACTCGGACTACGTGCATTTGCATGCGATACCGTCGCCAGTGACATTCTCCCCACGTAACAAACCCTCCCCCAAATCTTCCAACATCCCGCTCGTCTTTGCCTACACACCCAGCGACGATGGAACAGACGAAAATCTCCTGATTCTTCTCCACGGGCTAGGTCAGCAACAACCCGATACAAATAGCAACCACCAAACACTAATACCCCAGGGGACACCCATACACCTTTTGCAAAGCTCGGTCATTCACTCCATCTCCCGCAAACAGCAATCCTCGCACTCCGTGCCCCAGAACGGTAATTGTGTGCGTTCACTGAGACTAGCCGTCCTGCTGAGCAATCGTCCGCAGGATACCGTATCTCTACGAACGAGCATTTCAGTGGTACACCTCCTTTGACCCTCTTGGTGACATCATCGAGCGGCCAAACCCAACGCCCGCGCTCGAGGTCATGGTCAAGGTACTCGATCATCTTACCACGTCGTGTTCATGGCCCCCCCATCGCGTCCATCTCTTCGGCTTTGGCCAAGGCGGCAGCGTCGCCGCAGAAACTACGCTAGCGTGGTGGAAGCAGGAGCTCGTGCGGACAAAAACGACATTTGATTCGGTCCCACTGCCTCGCCATTTGGGTTCGGTGGTTTCAATATGTGGCCCCCTCCTTTCTTATCCGACACTCGCTACATCATGTCCTACACCCCTCCTTTTGTTTTCTCGGGGAGTCATAGCAAAGGATGTATCCACTTCATCTTCAAAGGGGTTTGCTCACATAAGGCAGGCCATCAAACCTAGAGGTCAAGGAGATGAGAGTATGCCAAGTTCTCGAGACGAATGGGAGCCCGTCATGCAGTTTTGGAGTGAAAAATTAGGCAGGGGGGTGGGAGATGGGCTTTACGAGGTAACGACTGGCACCGCAGTCTGAGTGTGCGGTCGAAAGAGTATCAGATCTCTCTTCGTTTCTGCATGCATTACAACTATCACTTGCAGCCAGGAGCCACCCCTGTAACATAAATTCTGAACCATCTGGAATCCAACAGATGATCTCAGATACTTGGTACGCAGGATATGGCGGTTCAAACCGGCTTTCGATAGTCGAATGCAACCGAGCCAGCGCAAAGCGAATCCAATTATGTAGTGAATACTCGGTGGAATCGACACGGCGCGATCTACTTTTTTTTTTTTTGCGGGAAAATGATACTGAAATATGGATTGTAGTTTCCTCCTAGAAACCCGGTGCCATGCCGTTCCCCGGCCTCCCTGCACGAGTCGAAAGGGCGAGTTCTTACAATTTAAGGATAGAACACTCTTGGTGTTTCACAATTGGAGGGTCCCCGGCGGCATCAAAGCTTCAGACCGACACCAGAAACCACCACCCGGTCGACAACTGCGGTCTCTAAATGGAATTTCGCCTAATGGCTCGCGCTTTCTCCCCTTGTTACCGTGACAGTCATGCAATCTACCGCACGTGTGTTTCCTGAAGATTTTGATTTTCCGCGCGTGGAACTTCGCTCATCTTCATTCTGGACAACCTGACCAGGATTGGCAGGCTCGGCGATCACAGAACGCCACTAGTGTCAGAGCCATGGCTGTGATTATTAGCTGTAACATGTTACAGCATGGTCTGGTAATTTGTGTGGAGGTCAGACTCACGAACGCAGGAGCCGTTCAGACTAGTGCGTACTTTGGAATTTGGAGCTGATTGTAATGATCGTTTGTACACGATACCATGCGTTGGCCGTGCCATACCGTGCTAGGGACACGCCACACTCCCAGGAAGGTTGTGCCGCCGTTTGATTAACGTTGATCAGACGCGGGGCGGAGAACCGAGATACAGACCTTGGCATTGCGATGAATCGGATGATTTCGGATAGTCTCACTTAAGCGAGATCGTCGCAACGCCGTTCAGGATGATTATCTCCCGCAGCGTGTTTGGCCTCTCGGAAATCGGAAGTGTAGGTACACGACCCAGGGAACAGATAAAGGATGGGGTTGGGTGCTTTCGATCCCTGAATCAGTGCGCGTTTTCCATGCGCTTCAACTGTGCTCATTTCTGGTTTTTCGCTTGCTTCCGCAGTTTTGGCTGGACGCTATCTTAATGGCATGGAGAACGATGCCCCTGGCAACGAAGTCCCTAGCGAAAATTGGGCTGGTATTTCCGAAACGGTTACTGTGCGTTTCTGGACCCTTCATCCGTTTCTTGCTTGATTTATCCCTTCTTGTTTGACAGCCTGGAACCATCGAGTGGATGAGTGGGACCTTCACCGTTCCCAATGTTTTGCCTGGCCATGATTCTAGTGGCGCTTACTCCGAGTCTGGTGGCACTATCCAGGTTGGTATAGATACCTCCAGCTGCGGGAATGCCTCCCTTCAGGCCGGGATTATGTTGCTGTTACAAATAGTGGGTCCATTTATCGAGGTAAGGAGACGTCATACTCCATAACCTGTCTCACTTTCTAACTTATTGTACCATTAGCTGGGTGGAGTTTGACCCCAGAAAGCTCGGACTTGTTCTCCGAGTCAGACATTGCCATCGTCCCCGGAGACAGGGTTACGGTCGAGGTCGTTGCTCAAAATGCCACGTCAGGCTTCGCGACGATCCAAAACGTTACCAAAAACCAAACCGTCACCCAGTATCTCCAATCTGAGCAGCATTCGCTCTGTGTGCAGACCGCGGAGTGGGGTGTTGCACGGTATGGGTTGGACGGCACCCTTCCACTTGCCAACTTCGGTACAGTGGATTTTGCTGGTGCCGTTGCTACTACTAGAGAGGGACGAGTTCTCATTCCCCAGGACCAGGATGTAAAGCGTTGGAAGCTGGTCAAGTCGGACAAGAACTTTGAATCGTTGACCTCCATCGCAATCGGCGACTCCGAGTCGCCGGGTAAATTCAGTATCACATACATTGAATTATCTACGGACCGTGCAGACCGAACAGACGGGACAGAACCTGTATTTGTTTTTTCAGCGGCAAGTGTACTAGTTGATGTCTTCAACCGAATGCAGCGATATGTTGACCATGTGCATCAAGTTTCTGACAGGCCCGATTAGCTCGGATTCGCCTGTGTGACCTGGTCCGACTCCATATTACTGATCATCAACAATTCATACAATATCAGTACTTCTGCACACTCTGGTTTGCAATGTCATCTTCAAATCAGTTGGTGCAGTAAATATCTTGGCGAATTTTCAGCAGCACAAACATCGTCTTGGGCCTGCAGCCGAAGATCATCACATGCAGACAGGAGTGGTCCAGGCTTGAAATCGTTCACAATTCCGGGAATTTGACAGATGTCCCAAAATGTGGTGCTTGCTGCCCAAAATCCGGGACACGGCAATCCAACCCAGCTTCAGAGTGAAGATGAGCCAACTAATCAGAAACCAGATACAGATCTTACTAGTCACCCCGTTGGTTCCGAGTCGCCGGCGCCAGATATCACTGAGACAGTCCATGTCTCAAACCTGCAGCTCACGCTTTCTTCCCTTGCCGCAGAGCCTACCGTCACCCATACAACCTCCTGGTCCATTCAGGTATGGGTCTGCAATGACACCAAAGGGACAGGTGAGTCCGGAATGATGTGATATTCCCTACCATGCAGATTTTCAGGCACGTTGCCATAGTAAGTTACTGGAAGGACTCGCAACAGATAATCGGAAGAAAATGAACGGGATCAAAAAGACCTCTTATCCTTCCCAATATTGAATCACCATGTAGTTCAAATCCGTGTTATTTGTCGCTTCCTCAGTTCTGGCAGAACTCCGTCTTCAAGGTATCGAGAAGCGCACCAACGATGCCTTTGATGTAGTTGTGTACGACTCGGATTATGTCACGACCACCAATGACCGCCGCGTCCGTCCGTTGGTCACTAGCAAAAGACCATTGAATATACGAGACAAACGTGAGCGATCCCGTACCTAGTAAAAGACCAGCCCAACGCTGGGGAAGAAAGGGAACGAGAACGAATACGGAACGTATGACGAGCGACAGGACGCGGAAACATACGGACGCACGGACCAAACGGAAACTCTCTGACAGATTATAGTAATTGGGCAGGTGTGTTTGGACGGACGAGAATACTGAGCGTTGCTGGTTCCTTTGGGTCGTATCTCGCTCAATTTATCCTATCTTGTCCTGACAAGGATCTATTTCATGGATTAGTGGGACCTTTAACGTTACGTTCCCATGTAATGGCGTTGTCTGGGTCAGCATGGACAGTGCTACATGCAAGTGGAACCATACGTCCACAATCTGTCTCGCATTTTATCTTGTTATGACCTATAGCTGAGTGGGAGTGGTCCCACATTTTCCAGACATTCCCATCTCCGCCGGAGAGGTCATTACGGCTCGTTGCCTACGATACGACGTCAGGCTTCACGATGAAGGAAATCTTATCACTGGCCGGACCGGTATCCATCTCCAATATCATCACCATCCATTCTGTAGGCAGAACGCGGAGTGGATTGTCAAACCCTCTTGTTAAACGACTCCTTCGGTCCACCTGCTGACTTCGGTTACTGGTGGGGAAGAGCAATTTTACCTTCCCCAGGACTCGGAGGTTAGCGTTTGGGAGATCGAGCAAAAGGATCGACAGCTGACTTCGGCGACTCAGGCGGAAAAGTCACTATTGCATACGCTGATTCTATGGGTCGTATCTGTCAGTAGTGAATGATTTCCGTATAGCGTCCTAGATACTGATACGGAACCTGTATTTTGTAAGTGACAGAGGAGGCGAACGCTGACACGGGCCAGTGGTCCATGATTCCGAACTTGTTGACGCGTCCATCTCTGGAGAAAACGAATCCCATTCCGTGCTACCACAAATGATCGAACAAGTTGGCCCCTTCGTTCCGCGCGCCAAAATGTTAGCTCGGCGAGACCATCAACGCCTCTCTCTCCGCCGCGTACGTGTCCAAATCATTCGGACCCGCGAGTTCGATGCATGTGTCCACCCAAGTCAAAGCCCAGGCACCGTTTCCTACCTTTGTCCCTCCAAGGATGCGCCGAGGGGCAACCTGTTCCCAGCGATGCCTGGTCGGCTGCATGTCTGCACGGTCTGCTCGACATATATCAACGATCAGTAAGCCCGTAAAGTACAAACCCGAACGCACAATGCACGAGACCTGTGTGGGGTTCGTAAACACCCAACGGGAGTTCGTCGTCCGCGAGCTTTTTCTTCTGGTTCGCGCTCTCTTCACCATCCACATCCATCGCTTCGTTCTCATCCTCTTTTCCTTTCAACTTTCCAGAACCGGAATTGCTCTCCAGGATGCCGCCGCACGCGGTTCTGGCTTCTTGTCTCATCTTGGCCCATTCTGAATTCATCTCGTGGATTCTCCTGGCAGCCTCCGACATCCAATTCTCTTTTGTGAGACCCTCCCGAGTCAACATGCTCTTCCTGACAGCACTGTGCGGACCATCGCTGAATGGACCCCATCCGGAACCACCGAAAAGCGTAGTTGGGCCACCAGCACGATATACGCCTTGACTAGTCCCCGAAAACGTTTGACTTGGCGCCGAGGTGACAGGTATATTGCTTGCAGAAGCAGCAAGTGGATCTGGAAGCTCCCCCACAAAATCGCCCGGGGATAGGCCCTTGGCAGTAATGTCGGCGAGCACGCGATCTTCGTAGTAATCGTCTGTAACCCAACGACCGTCTGCAGAAAACTGATATTTGGACTATGAACGACGAAACATACATCAAGCCACTGACCGATTATCATTTTGGCGCCATGTAACTTGTACGCGCTTCGCGCAGTGACCAGTGTGACACTACGTGTCTTGAGATGGGCACCAAGCTTCCCAGCTTGTATAAGTCCCTCTTTTTCTTGCTGTGAAGCACTGAGCTTGAGGGCAAGCGCGTTGCGGCGAAAATAGTACAACGAGTCCCGGAAGCCCGAGGAACGCGCAGCATCGATGGCAAGCATGTATTGTCGCGTTGGATGTCGATCAGGAAGGATGAAAGTACTACACTTGAAGCGTCGACCTGAAACCTTGTCAGGTGTTTGACTAACAGAGCAGGCTCTCAGAATGAAAGATTGTCACTCACCACCGAGCAGATTTCCGTCTATATCAATTTTTTGGTCCCCGTTGTTGTCGGGTTCCGTGACGAATTCGTCGCCTTCAATATAACACACCTTGTCTCCAACTCTGCGCCACGCCCGCCCGCCCTCCTCACCCTCTTCGCCATCGATTTCACCTTCGCCACCTTCGCCCGAGAAACGAGCAGTCAAGCCCTTGCCACGACCTCGAGCTCTACCTCGGCCACGGCCCCTTCCTCTCGCACGCGCAGCAGGTGTACTCGGAGTAGTCCCGCGTGGGCGTCCCTTTGGTTTTGCGCGCGGTTGAGCGGAAGCTTGTGCATCGCGGTCACCACCCGCTTCATCATCCACGCCACTCCCCTCCACCTCTCCCTCCAAGTCCGCATCCGTACCCTCCACGGCAGGCTCTTCCTCATCTAACACCCCCTCGGATTCTTCTCGTTTGGTCGGGACGTCGTCCTCGTCGACATCATCGGGTTCCTCTGGGTAGGAGATGGGTGTCTGTATGACTGGCGTGTCAGAGCGCCGGGTGATGATCGTGGCACTTCCACGACCAAGCCCAGGCTTGAGGATGATTTTGTGACCTGATGTGAATGTGCCAATGCGCTTCATTTATGAGGGGGAAACTGTAGGGAACGGCCCTTGTCGTGATGTTTCGTTATGTAATCCATACTCAGATCTTCAACGTGTCACTAGTCTCATAGTTCAACAATGTCGTCTTTCAGTGATCTTTTCGAGGGCAAAATCGTGAGTATATCGTTGTAATTTAGTACATCAACTCTCAGTAACATATGACAGGATTTTCATGGCCAAAAGAAGGTGGACGACATCATTCGCATAGCGCTCGTCGCAGCCACGGTAGGTCGCAAGGGCCATCCGAGTGTTGTTGTATTCAGCTGCCATAGGTCCTTTCCTTTGTCCTCGGTTTCGCACTTCAGTCGCTGCGCGTAACGATGGGAACGTTTGTGTGCTCTACGGTCGCCCTTGCGTTGGTACGCACACACAGGTTGCTTCAGCGTGCATTCGTCAAGTGCTCATGATACCTATAGGTCGTTCTTCCACCCTGGCCTGCATACAATCAACATTCTGTCAAGTGGCAGCCTGTACAGCCAGTCGCGTCGAAGAATAAATGATGTCTTATTGTGGTTTGCCTCTGTACGGGTCAATTATATATATAATACATCAATCAGTTTGACGAATGGATCAACCGAATCCGCTAACTAAGGGGAAGATAAAGACGATTGAACGAGATCGTGATCATTCGCGAAGCAAGGATACAAGGATACAATTAGCGACTCAACAGTCCCCACTTCCCCCCTCCTGCGAGTGCCAACATACGAGGGGAAGGGGCGTCATCCCTCAAGAGTTCCCAAGAGGTAGGAGTGTGCGTGCAACATTTGCAAATAGAGCGGACATCTCAATTGCACGAGCTCGACTGTAGTGAGTCGTTTACTCTGTTAGAGGAGCGGGTGATAAGGCACACGTAGTCGCTGGGGATGATACGACACGTACTGGAACGGGCTCTCATCTTTCTACGCTTACGTCTGAGTCTGCGAGAGCGCTTTTTCTTCCACTTCTCTCTCATTCTACATTGTATTAGTGAGCGACGAAACGATTTTTTGGAAAGGGGGACGTACTTGTTCGTCGATTGAAGTGACTGAGGAAAAGGATGAGGGGACAACGTTTGGGAGGGGGGGCTTGTTGGTGCTGTATAGTGATTACTCAATCATTCCCGCGCTTGATTACGTAGGCAGATTTTGAACGCCTTTGATACTTGGCTGCAATGTCCGCTCGTGTCATCTTCTCCGCTGCCCGGACTCCCCTTCGTACTGTTCTACCACTCAGAGCAACCACCCTCCGACGCCGTTGGTCCTCTTCACAGGTTGACCCCTCTCGCCTGGACCTGTTTTACCACCTCCTTCGTGATCCAGGTCCTCCGGTGTATGCGCTTTCTTTCCTTTCCTCTCCACCACCATCATCCAATTCAGCGACCATTTTTGGCTGGCTGCCCGCTGTCACGGAAGCCGCGACGGGAGACGTCGATGCCGGTCTGAACGACTTTGTCGAAAATCGTCAGTCCATGCCCTCCGTTCATCTTCCCAGCGCTATCGCTTACTAACATCTTCCGACGCTCTCCAGCACGGTTCCGACCCATCCTTCACGAAGCGGTCCAGCAGGCACTACGCGAAAGTGCCGATCTCGTATGGTCCAACAACGCCATCCAGATTCAGCAGGGATGGATGCACATTCATGGTACGCACCGAGAGTCATGTAGTTAGCCGCGTGGACCTGGGCATTCGCATAGATTACCGCAACATCCCTGCGCTGGGCAGAATTGGTGATCCAGATGATATCATTGCTTCCGTGCTCGTTCAAGACAGCAAGGTGCGCCTCTACCTCGCACCACTCTAATGCTTGGCTTCATGTCCTTTACAAGATTCTACCCAATACATATCAAGCCATGCCCTCTTACCGATTCTGCACTGCCGATGGACCGACCCAATTGACAGAAGGCCTAGCGAACAAGCTCAAGAGCGTATTGGAAAGCGTCGCTGCGCGAGAATCATAATGAATGGGGCTGGGCGCCATCAACCACCACCCGTCAACCGTGATGTCTCCAATATTGGCCAATGTTTTGCATCGGTAGTGATGCTATAGAAACTGAGATCCTCCTCACCAGCTTGGGTAGCTATTTAGGATCGCTCCCCAACTAGGCTCGCGTCAAGCCAGAGGAAACTCTGGTGGAAGCTCGTAGCGATTCTGACGTGCAAATCGATCGTCGAATT